>ONZK01002347.1:57982-68938 GCA_900322385.1 Pharnaceum exiguum | reverse complement strand
GGGGGGGGGGGGGGGGGAGGGTGAAATGGTAAATAAAAGGTAAGAGAAAGTAAAAATACTATACAGACTTGTTTGGAGCTTCTTATGAAGCTTGTTGATCTCAGCGAGAACATCTTCTTGTTCCTTCCTCAACCGATCTAACTCCTTTGAGTTCTCCAGTATGCTTGCTATGTCTGCCGTTGATGTCATTTCCCTTTTCTCTTTCTTTGTTTTTTATTCACTTATTATGTACACTACTTGTACAGTATGCAATAATAACAACGTTACACCTGGGAAATAGGCGATTTTTATATTTGAATCAGTTTTGTTTGTAACAGCCAAATGAAAAGGGAAAAAGGAAAAGGAAAAAGAAAAAGAAATGGTTTGGTTCATATTACGACGTCGTATGGGTTTGTATCTATCTGAGTGGATATTTTGACTAATTATTGGTGTTTCTGGTTTTGGAATGTAATTATTGAGATAGCTTTCTTTTTAAAGACATAGAGAGAAATGAATTTTTGATGAAATTGGAAACAGATTAAAATCTGCCTGATGTTGATTGTTGACTGAAATGAGAACAAATCGGTTGTGATTGTGATTATTTTCCTTGTTCATTTTCTTTTTTGTTGGAAGGTTGTGATTTGTTTCTGTAAAAGTTTGTAAAACATGGCTAGATGGGTTTTGTTTTTCTTATTTGGTTTTTGGAAAACAATGGTAGATCAAAAACTTTGGATTCTCTTGGAAAAGAAATTTATCTCATTTTTAAGAAATAAACTACAATTTTTCTTTTCTACACAAACAAAAGAATTATGTTGATTTAGGCAATTTATATGGCACACTTAGCTGTATATTGATCATTGTACAACCCAATACATTTTTCTAACCACTTGAATGAATTTCTTAAAAACACAAATGCATTGTTAGAATTCATTTTCTTAAATTTATAAGGTAGGGGGAGGAGAATAACAGAGGGGTGTTCAAAAATCAAAATACACATAGGTTTACAATATAAAGATCGATTAATGTACGCAAATTAATAAGTTAAAACAAATATTTGTTTTTCCTGGAAAAAAAATTCAAATGAAATAATAAAAAGTATAAAAAGATGTAAAATATGGTAAATCAATATTGATAAATGATATGGAAGAGGGAAATGAGTTCGGTTACCCAAAACTTGAGAGGAATAATGCAAAAAATAAAGTATCTTCACTATTCTTGGCTGATTTTAAGTATTACAAATTGAAATAACTTTAGATAATTTAAAAAACAAATTGAAAACTTTTTAATTTGGTTTTTCAGAAGAAAAAAAATCATAGGCTTTTGAAGAGACAATTTTATCATATAGGACACTACATGAAAATGTTTATTTTTATACTATTTGAAGAGTGCAGTAAATTTACATCGTCTTATGCGAAAAAACCATTTCACACTATCATATTTATGTATACTTCAACTAACACTTTCGTACATCTTTTTGTGTTGAAAGGGAACATTAATTTCCTATTATATCAATCAAACTGCACATTTACGTTAAATCTTTTCTAAACCTCAAAATTTATTACATGTATGTGATATTATCAATCAATTATCACGCTTACTTCTAATATTTTGACTTGATCATTTATTTGGAAAGTACGATATTTTCATGCGATACCTTCGGTTTCGTTCAATATTATGTAATGTCCAATTAAAAATGAAAATAATTAATGAAATCACCATATTGCTATATATATAGGTTGTCACTACACGGAAAAAAGAAGAAGCAAGCACATATTTTTACTAGAAAAAATACGATCATTAAAACCACCAATTTCACGCTTCATTCCTCAGGCACCTTGTCTTAATTCCTTGTATCTCTTTTGATCATTTATTCTCTCACGTCAACACACTACACGATATCCTTCGCACTTGTCGCCAAATCCACCACCATCGTTAACGTAACCATCAAATCTCAATTCCAAGTGTCATATGAAAAGGTAAAGACTATCATGTATATATCTTTGTTTTTGAATTATGGAGGGTACGAATAGTATCGAGTCTTAGTCTAGTAAAATCTAAACGTAAAAAGACTTTCTTAGAGAATTATACATACTTGCATAGTAGTCATTATAAACCAAACGTAATGGGAAAAGTCTAAATGGGTTTTAGTAGTATAGTCGTAAGTTCGGCAACAATTTATATTAAAATTAATAGGTAATTTAATTTTAAATAATGGTCGTATGAATTTTTTTAAAATTTGCAGGGGTGAAAGTTACAATGCTCGATGGAAAAATGTGTTGAAAATTTCGACTGAAGTGTTCGACGTGGTGTGGCCACCATACATAGCTTATATTATTTAGAATTTGATGAGGTAAAGGGCATTTTGAGCATCCTTGAACAAAGTTTTTCCGCTTTACACTTGAAAATCATATATTCTAGAACATGACAAATAAACTTTTTCAATTTCGGCGCTGAACTTATTAACAAAGAGTTTGAAGTGAGCAGGGGAAGTTTGAGGCAATTTTTTCACTTGTGGGTGTTTCTTACTGTAGAAGAACTCATATCCTACTATGTTCACATGAGTTAGCAACATATCGTATGGAAGTATTACCATAACCACTCTTTAACATTAGTAATTCTAGGAAGAGTTTGGGCATGGGAGACCAAGGCGTGATGAATGTCTCGAGAATCATTTATCCCTAAGATATAGGCCTTCTTACTGGGATCCTACTCAAAAAGTTAGACTAGTAATTAACTCAAATATTGGAGGTCGGTCGAATTATTTTCATGCGAACTCCTTAATCATTTCTAAAAAAAAGATGGTGAAGAAAAAAAACAAACCGTCAAGATTTATCAACTTGGGAGTTTCCATTGCCAGTGTCTCTTCAATAACTCCATCTGCACAAGGTCAATCACTCTCTACTACTTCACCTGATGCTAGACGTCGCCCAACATATGGTAGAGGATGTGCCTCACCGCTACCATGTTCTCCTACGACACCACATTCAATGGCTTCAACTACGATGGATAGAACTCCGTTTCGATATGCAAGTCAAATTAAATATGGAATGGTGCCATATGTTGAAAATTGGTGGGAGGTGAAAAGTGATGGGAACTGCGCATTTAGATCAATAGCGCACCTTCTTTGGGATAATCAGGAATTGTGGACAAAGGTACGCCAAGATTTGATTGATCACCTTAGAAAACATACACAATTTTATGAGGAAGTATTCCAGCTATTCAATGTTAGTGAAATTTTATCAAAGCTTGATTGGTTTCTACCAGGTAAGGTTCCTGAATACCATTGGCTAGAGTCTCCAGATATGATGTGGTTGATTGCCACAAAGTATAAAAAGGTCGTCGTCAACCTTAACTCAAGTGACCCAATAACTTTTTTTCCCTTGATGTGCGATCCAATTGACACACCTGTCACTTGGATGATGTTATTTGTGTGGCATTTGTGCATGGAGTCCATTATATCCCTGTCAAACTTGCGAATGATAGCCCACTTCCCCGACTCCATTGCAGATGGTCTTCTCACAAGAATCAACTTGTCAATGGTTGGGATGTTCCATTTCAACAAAAAATTGATACCTACAACGTTATATACCCCCAAACTAGTGGTTCCTTTTACAATCTTTCTTCTCCTTAACATAGATTACTCATGAGGACTTTGTCGTGTAGACTTCATTATTCAAACAATTAAGGTGTATTTTTTTTGTTGGAATTTTTATAAGCTTCAATTACCAATTTGTTTTTTTTTTTGAAAAATTGATATGCTGATTTATTGCATATTTTATATTGTATTATCTGTTAATACTGTAGATACGTTTTTAATACCGGGGTATTGCCACGCCTTATGATATATGTAAACCTAATATGTATTTGCCATCTGTTTTATACTCTTATTGTTGGCGGATGTTTGAAATCTCAAGAAACGGGTTCGTAATCGTGTCCATCACCTTCCCCTTTCTTTACTGATCATTTTCATATATAATACTTCCATATTCTCGCCCTTTAATTGATTGAAATTAGACCATTAATGGTTAATAGTCAATTAATTCAGTCGGCCCAGTCCATAAACCAAACCCAGTCCATAAAATCAAACCGGCCCACATAAAAGACAGCTCAATCTTCCTCCATTAATATATTAATTAATTAGTTGCTTGGGGAAGAATTAACCTAAATTCTATCTCCCACACGCGCAAACCGAGGTCAAAACCGAGCATAACAAAGAAATACTATCTGGATAAAGCTTTTAGAAACGGATAAAAAAGAATATTATTCACCGCACCTGCCACATGGAAGTGTGCGGGTGGCGCAGAAGCCTTGCGGATCGCGCAGGGCTGAGCTTGAGCTGGCTTGCCACGTGTCCTCTGCGGGTGTTGCCGAACGTGTGCAGGTGCCGCACTGTTCTCTTTCCTAATCCGATCCGATAAATCAAAATATATTATATTTTATACTTGCAGAATCTTTCAGCCGGCCTAACCCCCATATTAATACCCCTTAGGTAGCACCTCGCACTTGGTGAGTGCATCTCTTCTCTCTCTCTCTCACACCTATCTTAACATTAATAATTTAAAATGAACCTTCTTAAGTCCCGAATCGCTGGTAATTTCAGTAGCATCACTAACATAAGCATAATTAAGCAATATAGCATCATAATCTTGCAACTAGCACGTTTTATGTGGAGTTATAGGCGAATCCCGTCCTGTTTCTCCTGTTTTTCATACATCTAGCTCATAATAAGGGTATCATTATAGACCTCGGAATCAGGTACTGAACGCATTAACCTATCTTCTCTCTCCCCTCTCCAAAACTACCATTTTCATTCCGCATTGTCAATAATCACCTTATATTTGCAATGTAATCATATAAATGTGCAAAGTGGTCATTATAATATATAATACGACTTTTATGTGTTAACAATGGAATATTATTGCATGTTTACACTTGACTAATAACAAATTGCATGTGATTTACGATGACTTAACTTAGATAATATTGTTTTTAGGTTGTTTAATCAATCGAGTGGTTAAAGCGCATATAATCGAGTTAATTGAGTTAGTAGAGTTATAAATTTCATCCCCGTATCACTACAGTTTTCTGATTAAAACCTTACTTGCCAATCGTCCTTCGGTATAGTCACTACAACAGAACTGGGCGTATACAACGCTTTTTTTTCTAATATACATCGCTTTTTGAGCGGTGTCTAGGTGACCGCTTTGGTAGACTCCACCTTTTATAAATCGCTTTATAAGCGGTGTAGTAGGTTAGACCTATTACAGCGCCTTTTTTAAAAAGCGATGTAATCCCATCCGATAAAGGACATCACATTACTGAATACGCGCTGTCTTTTGGTTTGGATTTTTTCAAAAAAAAAATAAATAAATAAAAGAAATAGGAAAAAAAGATATTTAATTATTCTCTTGAATTGTGAACATGTATTACCAGATACGTACAACCGTACAACTTAACACTGACCACTAACTATCATACTTGCTGCAAAATCTACCTAACTTCAAAAATACAAATTCACATATATACTACACCTAACTTTGAAAGCCAGATATCCATTTTTGTCAACCTTCATGCTCTAATCGAGTGTATTAGTAACATCACGTCCGCCATATGCCAATAACCAGTGGCTTGAACTTCAAAGGCCATATTGCATCTTCCATATGCGCTTAACAAGGTTGCGGAGCTTCAGGGGCCTATCTTCCGGGACTACACAAATGATAATAGGATCATAAATCAGTATTGTTATTGTGTGAGAATGAGTAAGAATAATATATTTCCAGATTTTTAACCATGGTTAGACCAACAGATAAAAGGTACACACCAGCTATACAATTGTTAAAAGCATGACAGATTAAAGATTACAGAGTCTAAAGCAAGATAGCTAATTTGCGAGGTCAAACCGATGATCAATCCTAAACTTACAAGACTCAATAGATATCGATCAATCCAAGTGTTGGGATACACATGAGCATATGGCGCTTTACGAACTGACATATTCTTCTTCTTTGTCATTACCGCCCTATCCCTTGTCTCCTTCATTTTCGACATGAGCTGAGAGATATAAAATAGCTTGAGGAAAGATAACGGAATCCAAAACTAAAAGCCCGGCAGTTCGATCTAGCTAGAGTATGAGTTATAACATGCTATTAACAACTACTAACAAATACTGTATGGTTCAAATATGCATGTAACACTATTTTTAATCCATATATACTAAAATAAGATGCATACCATGCTAGTAGACTAGTCATCTGATTCAAAGTCTTGATTCCAATTAGTAACACTAAAACAAATCATTATATACATTAGATGGGTTACACCAAAGTGTAGGTGTCTAGTGTCTACTATGATTGATTAGTAGGTGAAAATTGGTTACACTCAACAGAGTTGGCTAAAACAACGTTAGCACTTTGTAACTAGTTTGACTTAGAAATATCAAAACCAAGGGTTAATATTGGATTAATTAAGAATAGTGTCTTTACCTTTGACTATTAGTTTTAGCGTCATGCCAAAGCTGAGTTAAAACTTGTAGAATTAGGACCTTGAAGAGTTAAGTTCATGGGAACACAAAATAATGAACTTAACTGAATGATATTCCAAAATTGTTTGTTTTTATTATTTGTATTATGTTAACCATAAATGGTTTATTTATTCTACTTATTTATTTATGTTCGTAGATGAATCTTGAGAACAACAACATGCGCACTATTCTCTACCACAACAAACTTAATTTCACCAATTTCATCAAATGGAAAAACAACCTAACAACGGTTCTCAATCATGAGAAAAAGCTAAGTGCTATAGAGAAACCCATGTGGATATTGTCTGCAAATGCCAAAGAGGACGAAAAGATAGAGTATGGTGATGCACTTGATTTGTCTGAATCTGTAGCATGCTTAATGCTAGATGTTATGGTTCTTGAACTGCAAAATGAGTTCTCTAAAACCAAGCAGGCTTATGAATTGATGACACAACTGGAAGAAATGTATGACAGAAACATTGAAGGCATAAAGACTGAACTTGTTCAGACTATATATGATAGTAAACTTAAGCCTGGCCAGTACGTCACCCCTCATCTTATGAACATGAAGATGTGTATAGATAGTCTCAAGAACCTAAATGCTGGTTTAGGTGAGAAACTTGCAGTGTACATCATTCTTGCCTCCCTACATAAAGGTTATGATGCGTTTCGAACGCGGTATTTTATCACTCATAAGGGAGAAGCTAACATCAATGATTTGATCGGTCAAATCATAAAGGCAGAAGCAAACTTACCAAAGGAGTATGCACCAAAGGAACAGGTCCTTGTAGTGAATGCTTCTCATAAGGGAAAGTGTACATCCAAGGGGAGAAATATCTCTAAAAGACAGGAGAAGCAACTGGCATTACAAATTGGCGTAGTTTGTTTCTACTGTAAAAGGAAAGGTCATTGGAAGAGGAGTTGTCCTAAATACTTGAAGGACAGGGAGGAGGGAAAGTTGCCCTCTTCTAGTTCAGGTATATATTTTCTTGACATAAACTTCACATATTCTAGTACTTGGGTATTTGATACTGGGTCTCCTTATCACATTTGTGTGAACATCCAGGGGCTTAAACAAGCTAGAGGTTTAAGAAAAGGTGAAGTTGAACTACGAGTCGGAAATGGTGCCCTAGTTGCAGCCAAGGTCGTAGGAGTTTATGTTTTATCGTTAACTTCAGGATTAGTTCTAGAACTCAATAATTGCTATTTTGTTCCCGCTATGGGCAAGAACTTAATTTCCGTATGGATTTTGAATTTTGAAGGTTATCATTTTTCAATTAAGAATTCAGTCTTAAGTTGTTCTATGGATAACATGTTTATTTGTGATGCTAAGTTATTGAACCGTGGTCATTACATATTAAATAACGATAATTCAATATGTCATATTCAACCTTCCAAGAAACAAAGAACAAAGGAAATAAATCCAACCTATAAATGGCATTGTCGTTTAGGCCACATAAATGTCAAACGCGTTAAAAAGCTCCACAAGGATGGATTCCTTGAATCATTCGATTTTGAACCGTATGATGTATGTGAGGTGTGTTTATTAGGCAAAATGACCAAGTCACCGTTTACTGGAAAGGGTGAACGAGCCGGGGACGTTTTGGGTCTCACTACACCAATTGATCACTTGTGCCACAAATTAGGCCACGGAAAATAGAAAATTGTGGCATATCAAGGTCTAGCCACGGGAATTTTCTTAATCACTTAAAAACTGAAAGTAGCTTTAATATTTGTGTCACGGGAAAATTTTCACCCGTGGCTATTATGTTGTTAGCCACAGGAAAATTGTACCCGTGGCAAAATATGTTCTTACCACACCAGTTGCCACAGAGATTATGACGTCGGGGCTATATTAAACCACTTAAACTCATATCATGACCGTAACTTTTTGCCTCCAAAAATTAAGAGGGAAAAATAGGAGGGAATCCTAAACACCTTAAACTGATATCATGACTGTAACAGTGATAAATAGTGGTGGAATGTGCCGTTCGATCGTGTGCAACATTAATCACTCCATTCAGTCGTCATTCGCCCGTTTCTCTCCTCTGTGATCTCTCCTCGCCCATTTCTCCTTCATCTCTCTGATCTCCTATCCTAGACCGCAAATCTCCATCTCCCTCTTCATCTCTTTGTCCCTCCATCCTCCAGTGTACCTCATCATCGATCATCCCAAGTATCACCATTAGCACTATCCCATCAAAGCTCTCCTTCAACGCTATTTTAACCCAAACCCCAGCCCAATCAAGCTTGACTTCTGGAGCAATCCTGCCAATCTAGCTTGCTTGAGGTATGAGATTGAACTCTCTATCTTTCTACTCGGTATTAGTTTCTATTTTTGTTGTTAAGTATTTTTTTATAGCGATAATATTATTACCTTTATCTATATTCTTATTCTTAACTTATTATCTATCTATCAACTGGAATTGGCAGATGCAGTTTGGTAGATATTCTTCTGGGTTCCTTTTCAGTTTGTCACTACATCGACTACATCAAGGTATATTGTTACCCTTTTTTTTAGAATCCCCTTAGTTAACAATCTGGGCTTTGCTTGTCGGTTCTGTTTTTGTTTTTGAAGCTTTTAATTTATTGCCTATTTTCTATAAGTTTGTCACAGTGAGTTTGGCCTCTGTGAGTATATAAACGCCAAATCCGTCAAGTTTAAATTGTTGTATGAATTGTTTAAAATCAGTCCTTTTTTTCCTAATTGTTGTGCAGAGATGAGAATATATTGTGACTAATGAGTTATGGAAGTAGGACCAATGTTTCGGTGGTAGATGTTTGCAGTTTTCTCCTGTCTTCTCACAAATTTCAATGCCATTTTTTATATTTCCCGTGTTTTCTATGCAATTCCATATTTTACAAGTGATCTCTTCGTAGTTTGTAATGATTTAGATTAGGAGCAATGATATTATTTTGAGGCTGTTTGCTTTAGCAAGTGAAATCATCTAGCGCATTTATTAGATGGACAAGCATTGTGAGGACTTATTATGTGTACTTATGTTGACTATTCTTTTTTTTTTATATAAGCATGTTGTTTAGATATGATTTTTGTGAAGAGATGTGGATGTTTTAGTTGACTATACTTCTTCTAATTAAGCATGGTGATAAGGAGATCTGTATGTCATCCAGCATTCAAAGTCTATTCCTAAAAGCATTTGTTGAAGTAGTAGTCTAGTGTTTGACGTTTGATGAACCAAATAAGGATTTCGTCATCATGGTGTGTTAAGGTGAGAGATGGGATAAGTTAACCCCTGGAGTTAGACAGGTTAGCATCAGGAAAGGTCTTCTCTACGGTGCTTTCCTCTACTTGTCTGTACCATTTAAAACATTGCATGGAGTCGGTCAGTCCCCATACTGTAAAAAGAAAAGTTTTGATAATGCCTAAATGATTTAATTTTTATGGGATTTAGTTGGGCAATCTGGTATTTCATTTAAATCGTGAGATGAAATTGGATAGTCTTTCTACTGAGTGATGATTTCTGCTAATCTTGGTATATGCTATTGGGCTGACTGCAGAATACAGAGCAGTCAGCAGACAAGTGATTGTTTTACCAGTGTGAGGGCTTTAAATATCATCTATTTCCCTTAATCCCTTAAAGCATTTTTTATTTTCACGTGGCTGATATAACTACATTGATGGGGTGTTTAATCCGGTTTGTTTATTTTGTATTTGATATTTGTTTTAACTTGTGATCCAATTATTGCTTTATGTTTCGTTACCAACTCAAAGACAAAAGGTTTGAGAATGATAGAAATAAGTAAAACAAAAACTTTAATAAGTACGGTTATCATGATCGTTGATATTATTACAATGGTAGCAGTAGTACTAATTCAAACTTGGGTTTTCATTTTATACGTGGAAAGTCTTGACAGCTGATACTGAAGGTATACTTGTTGCTTACAAAGCGGTTCAGAAAAATGAATCAAGCTAAGACAAAGGAGGATCCCAACAAACTTCAATTATTGAGCAACCTTCAGGAGAAGAGGATTGCATCTTCAATTGAGGGTCCCAGGCTCCCAGCAAACTAGAAGCTGGGAATGTTGAACGATCAGATAGGCATGACTCAAGTCTTTCTTCAAATATTGGAGGAATCTTTTGTTTTTGTCTTGTAAAAGAAGACTTTCGTAGGATGAGGAAATTATTGAGCAACCTTCAGGAGAACAGGAGGCTTTGTTTTGCACATTGTGCAATGCTGAGGTAATTGATTCAATTTTTCAAGAGATTCATTTATGCTGTGTATAAGATAAGATCGCAGTCTTGTTGAGATGCAGTATTCTGTTTAATAGTAGACTGCTTTGTGTGATATTTAATTCTTGTTAGTGGATGGTCAATCAATCTAGTAGCCTCCTTTCACTGGAGTTGAATTTGTTACCGAGGGTCAAGCTGTTCAATTAGGACCTCTTCATTTGTTTGTGAGCGGTCTATGGCATAGATTAGTTTGTTTTTGCTTGAA
>ONZK01002347.1:31837-51968 GCA_900322385.1 Pharnaceum exiguum | reverse complement strand
CTAGTGTATCATTTGTATATCAGAAAAGGGTTGTCATCAGGTGTTAAAAAAGGGGGGGGGGGGATTGGATGTTAAGGCCTTTCATAGTTCAATTAGGTAGGCCTAACTGTGTGTCAAACAGACCTATACGAAATCTTGGTAAGGTTTTTAGCTGAGATATTGCTACAAATCACTTTTCCTGACCTTTCCAGGACTCCCCTGCCCCTAGAGCTTAAGCCTAGACACGATATATCAACGGCTAGGACTGGCAGTAATTCGTATTTTCAATCAAGCTAGAGACCTGTGGCATTTTTTATACCCCTGTAGTGTGCTCTTAATTTCTATCTTTTTTTTTATGAAATATAATTTCTTGTCCTCTGAATAGTGTAGTTCATGTTATAGCTTTAGTCATTCATTAGTTCCATTTCACTATATTTCATGTTTATGCTTAGTGCTTTCTACAGGATACATACTATGTGGTTACGGTAGGAGGGTTTATATCTCATCTCAAATGCTAGGAATATTTCTTTAACTTCATCGTTAGCTTATCTACAGTACATGATTGTAATGGTCATTTCATTTCCTTTTGTGTATTAGGCCTCACTTTCCACATCGGAAGGTGAAGAGCAAGAATAGTGGGAGGTGCAAGCTGTTGAAAGGAGGGAGTTCCTGAAATCCACAAGATCTTATTCAACTTAGTATTAGCTAGTAAGTAACATCAGCAATTTTTATGAATTGAGAAAACAGTTGAGCTTTCTTGTTCCATATGATTGTTAATGATATGATATCTGAAGATTTGGTAGTCGTATAGGCATGGTCATATTTCACTTTTGTCACAATTCATCAGTTAATGGTTTTGTAAAAATGTAAAATTATAGCAATGAAAGTTATGTTTAATGTGCTTATCATTTGCAGTTTTATCTACTCATTAGCTATAACTTCGCCAACTAAGACACCATTGTAGTTTGAAGTATCTACCACTACGCTTATATGCATATTCTATAATCACTAGTTTTAGGACTTTTTCAATGCACATATTTTTCCTCGTGTTTGTAAGGCTATACATAAGAGTTGTGAATCGTATAGACTGCTCGATATGTTTTCACTTATTTTAAGTTTCCAAAAGACAATGTGCCCTCGTATTATGAAATAACATACCCCGGCAGGCTTCTCTTTAGGCTGCAATTCATTTACACTTGAAAAGGAGAATAATCCACTTCAGATTTGTTTTCATTCATTTTTTGGATTGCTAAGGTTGTTAGAAATGAGATGGATGCAAAGTTGGAAGAGAACAAGAAGTACTGGGATGAGCAATTGATAGATATTTTGCAATGTTATGGCGTTATTCTAACATCTCACTCAGACGATGCTAACTCCGGGGAGTCGAGCTCTAAAAGCTTGGAATAATAAAGGTACTTTGATAAGGTTGTAATAATGGTACTGTTTTGGTATACGCTTTGTGCTTTATGTTTGAATGGTTTTTACTGGCATGGCTTGTTTCTTTTGATGATCGCAAGATTTGAGATGTCCAAGTAGATTGTTAATGCGACTAATCTCAGTTTTCTGGTTGGCAAGTTGTTTTTTCTTCATTTACATATGATATCTGGTCCTCTATGCATGTTTTTTTCTTTATTCACATATGATTTCTGATCTTTGTTGTTAGATGTGCTGCCTATGTTCTCATGTTAGTCCTTAAATCCCCATAGTTACCTACCATGTTCTGATCAACAACTTAACGATCTTATTGGGGTTAAGTGAAGACCGTTTCTATGTAATTTCTAATTTCCTAGTGAACAACATTATTGTTGCCTAGTATTTTTGGTTTGTTAATTTCTAGTAGATTTGGATATTTTGTATACCAGACCTTGAATGAAATCAATTCAGAGTTGGAAATTCAAATTTTCTATTGGATTCAAATATTTTCGTACTTGGTAGAAATGTCCTTCAACCTTTATAGCCCTATTATTTCTCAATTTCAAATGGTGACGGATAACGCTACCATGCCACGGGAACTTTACTCCTAGTGGCTACCAATGTTATCTTTGCCATGGGAATAAAGTTGTCACCCACTTACATAACGTTCTTGCCACGGAAATTTCAGTGGCAACTATAGCTTTTAGTCATTTTGTAAAATTGTTTGGCCACAAAAAATAGTCGTGGCTAGATTACATCTAGCCACTAATTTTGTGGTGGCCGAAGAGCTATTAGCCACGATACTAGGTGTGGCTAGATTATTTATTCGCCACGGGGAAACTCGTGGCATAAAATTTCGCTTAGGCCACAAGATCATTTTTTCCGTGGCTAGATCCTAGCCACGATCACTTGTGCCACGGGACTGCCCGAGTGAAATTCCCGTGGCCAGCTATCATAGCCACGGGAATTTTGAACTTGTGCCACGAATTTTACCGTGACACAAGTGATCAATTGTTGTAGTGATTACAAAACAATGAGTAGGCATTAGGAGAAGTGAATTTCCATCCCAATCTTCAGCATCTGAAATCATAAGCTTCTAAACATCTTTGGGTTTTATCTTTCTCGTGCTAAACTTGTACCCCTTCTCAGAAATGAAGTCATTATCAAATTTCATTGAGCATTAAACTTCACCTACAATAGGACCTTTAGTGTAGTGCTCTATCACATCTTAATGAACTCCTTGCGCTCTTGCCCAACCCGTAGGGGCTCAAACCCACGAATGTACAATCTATTCTGCATCTGCACAAAAAAGTCGACAAAATAAGAAATTTCAGAGATGACACCCACGATTTATTATCAAAATGGAATTGTAAAACCATTGAACTAATGTAGTATCACACCATGGAGGTCAATTACGATTGACATAAATAATAGAACTTGATGGTTATATATATGGCTTCAATAAATCATGAGACCTTAAGTGATAGCACATAACGATTATTAAGGTGTCTCGGTGGAGGGAATTCCAATACATAAGCACATAATGCCTTTAAGCACAAATAGGAGGCCTCTTCAATTATTTGTTTAACCTTGCGAATTTATTGGGGAGTGGGGGTGGAGGAGAGGGTGCGAGCCTATTAGTGGTGTTATAGCAAAGATTGGAAAGCCTCAACTAAGTAACAAATTGAGCCATTTTGTTTTAATTTTGTATAAATTAGTTCACTTCATTAATTTTAAAAGTGTCTATTTGGGCAGGTTTATGTGTGACCAAAAGTGTATTGGTCACTAATAAGACAAACCAAAAGTAGTAAAATAAAAGTAAAAATGAGGTGTAGAGGAAGAAAATACCGTATAGGAAAGATGACCTCAGTGACCAACTACAATTTTGGGTTCCCTACGTGGCCGGGAAAAAAAATTGGTCAAGGTGACTCCACAATTTATGTGGCAATCGCACATCGCCAAGTGGAGCTTATCAGCAAAAAAAAGAAGATGCGTTACATTTCCGTCGCGTTGCACGCTAGGAGAAACATCGTAGTCCCACGCGTGCATGGTCCAATGGCCATGCGACACGTGGCACTGGGATATAAGATAATGTATCCGTTTTTTTAAAATGGATATATTTACAATTAAAAATTCAAAACAATATAAAAAATATACCATAATTCCTAACTTTTCATTCTCTATAAATAGAGACCAATTTTCATATACTTTGTTACACTTTCATATTTTCTCATGTTCTCCCTCTTTAAATAAATTCGGGAAAAAAGAAAACTAACATCAATGGATTGTAAGCACAAGGTAATTTTTCCAACTCTAAAATTCCTAATTACCAAACACAAAACCCAAACTTTCAATATCCCCTACCGAATTGGCTTTAATCAAAGTCAGTACAATTATCCAAATGTAGGATTAAGCCAGTCCACAAACCCATCATAGATTGGATATACTGAAAATCAACCTACTCATTTTCCAATGTCACAACACTTTGACATGTACGAAGGTGCTGGTTCTGCTAATACCTCTAAAAATTTGTTTGAACCATCCAGTTATAGAAAATGATGAAGAAGATAGGGAGGAGGAAGTTCAGGTGGGTGCAAGGAAGCGTAAACCAGCACGGAGAGATGTAAGATCATGGATAACGAAATAAGATGAGGCTCTTGTCTCTTTCTTTTGCAAAGTCACTTATGATGAGAATATTGGAAAAAGTATGAAGACGGAAAAGCTCTAGAGTCGTGTCAAGTCAAATATGATGTGACTCGTGATGAGAGACCTCATGAGTTAGGACCAAGGGAAACAAAGTCCTTGAGAAATCGGTTGAAAAGGTTAAATCCACTTATCAACAAGTGGGTTGAATCTTTCAGGCAAGCTCTCCCAGTAAAGAGTGGTGAAAATCAAGATGATTCAATTAAACGTGTTCAAACTATATACGAGGCTGATCTTGGTAAACTCTTTAATTTATTCCATGTATGGAATATAATGAAAGTTTATGATACGTACAATGTTCATCCTAGAATGAATCCACATCAAACTTTTACTCCTGAAAACACAACCTCAAGCAGCTCTAAAAGATCAAGGGTAAATGAGGATGGTGAATATTCAAACCCGTCTAATCTTGAAACCCCTACTAGTGATTCAATCCCGTCTAGTCCTCAAGGGGTGAAAGCAAGTAAAAGGATTGGGGGAAAAGTGGCATCATCATCATCATCATCATCATCATCTTCTCAATGTTAAGACGAATTTACTAATGAACTCCTTGGGATCAGGATTCAAAGAGAGGATGGTTATGAGCTTGTTCAAAAAAGATTAGAACTTGAGGAAAGGCGGATAGTTGTAAAGGAAAGAAATGTGAAAGCAAAAGAGAGGGAAATGAAAGTGAACTTCCTTACAACCTTGATAAGTAAGGCTAATCTTATTGAGGACGAGGAGCTGATGAGGATGAAATTAATGAGAGAGCTAATGGACTGATATGTTATTCTTTATTTAGTTTTCCAATGTTAACTATTGGTCTTGTAGTAGTTATGTGTAATAATATTTTAATAAGTGTAGTAACAAAATATCCTTAATATTTAGATGAGTAGTGATGCAATAACTAAATCGTTTTCTTTGTAGTGTGCACTTCAATTGTTGTACTTTCTATGTAGTAACAATATGGCATATATAGTAACAAAAATCATTTATTAGTAAGATGAATGTGCAATTCAATTATTGTACCGACAATTTCATTTGTATTTACTATATGATGTAGACAACACTATGCCATACTGTAATAATTGAAATAAATTCAAACAAAACTGAAATTCAAATCAAATTCAAATTCAACTTCTCAATCTTCACTTTATAAATGCATGTACAACAACATTTAGAATACACAACAAGAAAGCTAACACAACAACATTTTTGTTATCTTCATCATATAAAAATGTCATCTAAAGAAAATAATTCAGTTGATGTCGATTTAAACTCCTCCAATTCTTCAGAAAACAATGAAAACTTTGAAGACTTTGATGAGTAGTGGGTTAAAACTGAAGATGAAAATATCTGAATCGGTCACATGTTAGAAGTGATTAATTCAAACCCTGAAGCTTTCTTCCAAACACTAATCACCACAAGTAGAACCCGTAAAAATTTATAGACAAAGAGCGCGAGCCAGTTGCTTTGCGATTGTTCAATGACTATTTTGTAGAACATCCAACCTACCCTCCATAAGTTTTCCGACTGCGGTTTCGTATGCGCAAGCATGTTTTCCTTCGTATAGTGGAAGCCCTTACTTCGAGTGACGATTACTTTCAACAACGGTCAAATAATGCTATTATTTTGGGTCATAATCCTTTACAAAAATGTACTGCAACTATTCAAGTCTTAGACTATGGAACATCATATGATTCAGTTGATGAGTATTTACGTCTTAGTAAAAATGTGGTTAGGGACTCGCTCATACATTTTGTTGAGGGTGTTATTTCTAACTTTGGAGATCAATATCTTAGGAAGCCAAATGAAATAGATCTTTTAAAATTATTTCATATAAATTCACAAAGGGGTTTCCCTGAAATGATTGGTAGCATTGATTGCATGCATTGGCGGTGGAAAAATTGCCCAGTAGCATGGGCATGAAAATATTCAGGACGATATGGAAAACCAACTATTGTCTTGGAAGCAGTAGCATCTCAAGACCTTTGAATATGGCATGCATTTTTTGGAACAGGTCGTTCATTAAATGATATTAATGTTTTGCATAAGTCTCCTTTGTTTGAGGACATATTAAAAGGTCAATCCCCTGAGGTAGCATTTATGGTGAACGGTCATCAATATTATATGGGGTATTATCTAACTGATGGAATATATCCTGCATGGGCGGCATTTGTTAAATCAATAAACTCTCCACAAGTTCAGAAAAAGTCTTTGTTTGCTCGCCACCAAGAAGCTGTTAGAAAAGATGTGGAACGCGCATTCGGGGTTTACAAGCAAGGACTGCAATCATTCGCTATCCAACTTTAACTTGGGATAAGTTTCTGCTCGCTAAAATAATGATAGAATGTATCATTATGCATTATATGATTGTGGAGGATGAAAGAGAGACATAATTAACTACAAGGATCCCACTGACTTTTTGAGGAGGAAGCTGAAAATATTCAAAGAAGAAATACAAGATGCGGACAAAGCTCAAATAATAACGTTCAAGTTCAACCTCTGCAATATTTATTGGACACATTTAACTCATATGGATAGTAGGTCAAAACTTAAGGTTTTGCATCCACCAGCTTGTAACGAGTACCGTGGTTCTTGTTATAGTGGGTCAATCCAACTCTGGCACAGTATATAGTCTGAGCACGTAGAACGAATTCTGGAATCTGGGCACCCGTTTCAATATGTTCACGAAACTCCTCATAAATTTTAGCCTTAACATCCTCATTGATCTCCACACTACCAGATGATGAGGATGATGATAGCTGTAACGTATCAATGGAGTCACAGAGTTTCCGAGTTTTACATTCGTCTTGACAATCAGTACCCCAGCTTGCTATCATATCTTGATACCACTTCTCTTCTTCAGCACAGATTCTAAGTACATAAGCATTGTACATATAGGCAACCCAATTAGAATACATTTCAATATCACCAACCAATCAAGCTTAACAAAATACTAAATATATATATGGTTTAGAATAATTGTTCCATTTCCCTCGAAGCAAGCTCTGACAATCAATTTGTGGGAAAAAAATCATTCGTCTTGGAGATATATTTAATAAATTAACTTTTCATAATATTGACAATTATTATGATCCGGACAATTTGTTATCTACTCGTTTAGCATATCTTATCTTTTTATCTCTCGAGAAAACTTTGTGTGAACCAGTTTCATATATGATACTAGGTAATTGGGGTCATTAATGTTTACTCGAGGGGTTATTAATACCCGTTCCTATACATAAAACGTATTCACACAATTATTTGCATTATCTCTAACATCAATATACTATTATTTGTTACATAATTAATTTTGTGTTTTTCTCTTTCTCATCAATCAACTAACTCCTATCTACTTGTGCTATCAACTACGTACTCGTAATTGTTATGTACATGTGGTCTTGTGTTTTATGCTAATTTTCCAAACAAGACCGAATTAGTTAATAATTTAAAACACAAATTCAAAATCCATTGATTGCTCCATACTGCTGCAAACATACAGAAGCATGCAGGCATGTTCAGATAAAAGGAAACCCCAAATATAATGAAATTTTATTGCATTTGGTGAACAAATCAAAAAGCCAAGAATAGCAAAGCATACGATGACATAACATAACAAGGGAGGATTAATAATATTAGCATTAGCATTAGAATTTTCCTCAAAAGTTCAGACTAGTCAATTGTTTCTTCCAACCGATGAATATTAAGATATCATAATAAGATGAAAATTCAATCAGAAATTTAATTACAGTAACTAATGGAAAAGGAAAATCTGATGGATTTGAATTATTTAACAGGAAGCTAAGGCACCATAAGATTGTCAGGTAATTGGATTGGGGCTTGACGGGGGGGTCTACAACGCCGCCAATCGTCTCCTCAGTCGCCATGGAGCTCGTAGGATTGATATTATCTCCGTGATTTGTAATTTTGTGGTGTGACGGGAGAGGGTTTTTGAGAGGTTTAGAGAGCGAGGGAGAAATACTACTTGAGCCGTTGAGCGTTACTGTTTGTGGTTTGTCACTCACTTTGTTGAGGTTACTATGACACGGTTAAAATAATCTAAACCAAATTTTAAATAAAAAAGAAATCCAAACGGGGGTATTTTGGGAATGTAAATTTTAAATTGGTCGTTAAATACAAATGTCAACATAATTTAAGGTGTTTATTAAAAAAATTAAAGTGAGAAAAATCGAGGGGAATTTTGTACAATTTTTTCTTTTTCTTATTTTTATGAATTATAATTGTTACCTACTTTAAAGGTTACAAGGTGATTAATTATCGATGTGCCGTTAAGCAATGAGAACCTAGTATTGAGTTGTTAGTTCTTTACCCTTAAAACATATCCGCCACTAAGTGATAGAGTGATCCATCAGATAAAAACATGATAATAACACTTTCCCTTTTTTAATGAAGAGATTTTATATAGGAAATTTAACATTTTGGGTACCTCAGGTTCGAGCTAATTTCATTTTGAATACCCGAGTTTTGCATATTATCATTTTGGGTGTCTGAGGTTAGTGTTTTGTTAACACTTGGGGTATTTGACGCAAATTAGTTAAGTTTGACCGTTAACTTGATGACGTGTCATGTTATTTTTATGAGATTTATGGATGAAAACCCTAAATATCCAAAATGTTAATAAAACAAGTTGGGATTTATAGTTAAATGAAGGGAATTGCACACAAATATCGCGAAAACAACATGATACGTCATCAAGTTAACGACCATATTTAACAGATTTGGGTCAAATACCCAAAGTGTTAACATAACCGAAACCTAAGGTGTTGTTTGGGATCGTTTTGAGTTGCCAGTTTTCAGTTTTTTTCGAAACTAAAAACCAGTTTTTGGAAACCAAAAAAAGTGGTTTTCAAATTTCTGTTGTCAGTTTTGAAAATTATAAGTAGTGTATCAGGTCTAATATTTTACTTTTACAATAACCTTATTATCACCAAGTTGAAAATATTTGAAAACCAAAAACAGAAAACTCACAATGATCCCGAATAGGGCCTAAGGCACCCAAAATGATAAAATGCAAACCTCAAGTACCCAAAATGAAATTAGCTTAAATCTCAGGTACCAAAATATTAAATTTCCTTTTTTATATATAGTTTAGAGAGAATATGCGTATAAAGTTTGTTGATTGGTGATGCAGAGGATTACTCAATCTTTTTTCGTTTTTCCCTTGTTTATCAATTATTATTAGTTCATTTAGGTTTTGTTTGGCAATTAATAGTTAGTATGGTGATCAACGTTTAATATTGTTGTACAATTTTTTCCTTTTCTTTTTCTTTTTGGTGTGTGTTGAAAAGAATGGGGAGCTCTAGCTAACAATTATAGTTACAAGTGAGAACCGCCAAACAGCCAAAGCCCAAAGAAACGGTAATGCGATGGCAACAACACTGGGCAGCAAATCAGTCTCACTCACACACCTCACCACACTAATCCGACGAACAAAACCACCACTCCACTCTCTCTCCACCAAACTCAATACCCACATCCTTTCCTTCCTTCACCTCTCACCCAAACGACCCTTTTCATCAAAGCCAGCAACCCCTTTCCCTCTCCAATACGACATGATACTATCCCACCCACAGAAAAACAACAAACGCCCATCACCTGTTCGACCAAATGCCTCACCCAACCCCCCTCCCTCCTCTGAATTCGACCCTTCTGAGCAAAACCCTTCAAGGGAATTGTCTAAAGATTTGTCCTTTGAGGATTGGGTTGACTTTAAGCTCTCACAGAATGATACTGATACCTCTAGCTCAAACTCTGTTGTTAATGATGATATGGGTATGGATAAGGAGAAGAGGAAGTATTATAACAAGAGGAAGAAGAGGATGTATGGGTCAGACTCAGAGGATGAGATGAGGAAGAGAGAGAGAGAAGGAGGGTTTGTGGAGTTGAAGCCAGAGGTGGTTGAGTTCAGGACATTGCATAAGAGGGAAGAGGAGTTGTATTTCTATGATGCATTTGCTTTGCCTTGGGAGAAGGATAAGCATTATAAGATGGTGTATCAGTTGGAGAAGAAGTATTTTCCTGATCACTGTTTAGATAAGGCCTTTTTGGAACCTGGACAGCAGGGGCAGGGCCTGGGGGGGAAGGCGGCGAAGGAGGGACCGGGGAGTGAGGGGGTAGGAGAGGGGGAGAGGGATAAAGGGTTGGTGTTTTTTGAAGGAGGGAAGGAGGAGGGTGGGAGAAAAAAAGATAGTGAGGGTGTTAGTGAGAAGAAGGTTGAAGAGTTTTTCAAGTGTTTGAAGAATGTTCCTAAGAAGGGTAATGAGGTTAGTGTAGTTGGGCCTTATCTTTCTTCTAGGAGTATCGGGTTGCCGCCACAGTGGGATGGGGTTGGTGGTACTGTGGTGCTTGTGAATAAGCCTAAAGGTGAGAGCTTGTGTCATGGTTTGGTTGAAGGACTTTGTGGATTGGTGAATACTTGGTTTTCTGTTTTCTTTTGATATGTTTGCTGAATCTTGTGGCTTTAGATGTGTACATTTGTGAATGTAACTTGCATATTACGTAACCATTATGACAGTATTGATACTAGTTGGTTGAAATTTATGTGCCAATCTATCTTGATCGAGTATTCCTGCTGGCCAGAGGAACTGTGACTTCAATGTATTCTTTTCATGGTTTTCTTGTTTACCTTAAATTTGATATTGTGCTTTTCCTTCTTTGAGCTGAAATTAGAGTGTATTTTGATGGCTGTAAATGGGAGAAGGGTAAATGTGAGACAGTGATCAAGTAGTTTATGGGATGTTTTTGAGAATTGCGTGTCATTGTGTCTTGATGGTAAGTGATATCAGCGAATTCCTTCTTTATCTGTTGTCAAAATCACTCTTGTAGTAGCCCTAGCCTTTTGTAGTTGACAGAAAATAAATGAACTCTGTTTTCGCTTTTAGGTCATTTAAGGGCAACTTTTGTCATTAGGTTGAGTTCCTTAGCGGTTACGAAGTTGTCAACAAAATTAGAATCTTTTTCATGTTTGGAACTTCGAATTATATATCCTGTATCCCTGTGAACTGCTTTCTTCAACATGCTACAAAATAAAAAAAGTCCCTCCTCGAGCACTCTGCCGACAGTTATGTGACTGGTATTACAGAGCGAGTATATTTTTCAGGTTCTTTGTAGTGATGATAAATGACTTGGAAGAGTGTAAGCTATTTTAGTAACTGAGGGCAACTGTTTTGCCAACATAGTTCCTGGATACTACATGTTTACGTGGTTTGGACTTGATGCTTTCGAGCTTTAAATAGATATTCTGTACAGGTTGGACTTCATTCACAGTCTGTGGCAAGTTACGACGGTTAACCAAAGTGAAAAAGGTTCTTACTATTCTTATAATTTGCTGTGCAACATCCTTTCTTCTTACTTATTATAATAGACATAACAAATGCTACAGGTTGGGCATGCTGGTACTCTGGATCCTATGGCAACTGGTCTGCTGATAGTTTGTGTTGGAAAAGCAACTAAGCTGGCAGACAAGTAAGTTTTAGAACAAGCTACTAATTTGCTAAACACTGCTTTTTTTTTTATAGAAAAAGTATGAATATTGTTTTGTTTACAACTTTGAGTGAGTTAACTGTTGTCCTTGTTACTTCATCAGATACGTGAAATATTTTCTGATAGAGGCGCTTTTGCTGCAGATATCAAGGTATGATTAAAGGTTACAGTGGAGTCTTCCGCTTGGGGGAGGCAACTTCTACGTGGGATGCAGATTCACCGGTCTGTCTCATGTTCTTTTTGTACAACCTTAAGCTGATACCTAGTCCTAAATTCCTAATTACCTGTTCTTATTTGAAGTTCAACTCATTCGTGAGATATGTGTTTCATGCTCCAGTGAGTTCTTAAGCTATAATTGTAATGACACATGATGTCTTTTTTTTTTTTTATAGATAACATGGGTATTTAGGCTTCGCCTAACTAATCCCATGGGCTCTGAAGTTAACAGCCAGTAAATGACACATGATGTCTTAACTTGCACTAGTCGGAGAACCTTGTAAATTCTGGATTTAGTTTACTAATCTTGGGAAGTTTATTCTCGCTTTCTCCTTTTTTTCCCACTAGCCAACTCTTTAGAAGATTCTTACAGCTCAGGGGGAAATAGGTGTGAGAAAGCATCTTCTTTGCTTGCATTGCATCTGCCCAATTGGGTTCCTCTGACTTTGACTTTTCTGGTAGAGAATTCTTCTGACAAATACGACTAAAGGTGTTGTCGTTGTTGATTTTGAATGTTCACATTGTTTTGGGTACTTATACCTTTGTCTTTGAAAAAATTGCTCTGCTTCTTTGTTTAGTCAATCTACATATTACTGTTGCCCATTCTTCAAAATATGAAATTCGTCAAAAATTCTGATTGTTTGGAAATTGCTTTATTTTTTCGGCCCCATAGGTAATTCAACGCGAGCCATGGGAGCATATTAAGGATGAAGACATTAAGAAAACTGCTGCATCCTTCACTGGAGATATATCACAAGTTCCTCCTATGTTTTCTGCAATCAAGGTAAAATCTCCGACCAATCTAGCTCTGACTTGAATTAGCCAGAGAAGCCTGGCTTTACTTGCAGCAATTTTCTTTGCTATGAGCTACATGTGTGAAATGATGGCATTGAAATGATAGACATTTTATGTTTGCATATATCCTGTTGGATTATAACATATCAATGCCGCACTCTGGTGTTGCTGGCACAGTTGTTCAGAACTCCCAAGTCTTTTTTGTCAAATATTGGGGGTCTCTCATCAGATTGTTTCTCCATTGGCATCAATGGGTACTTTGGCAAGCTTGGAAAGAACTGTTTGATATGTTCTGTTGATGTTAAGATTATGATTTGCTTTTCCAGCTCTTTCTTCCGTGTTCCATTGGTCGGTTGTGGGGTTTTGCTTCATAGACTTTGCCAAATTGGATTCAGTTGTTTCTAACTCTGAGGATTCTTATTTACTCTCCAGTAAAGCTTGCGTGTAAGAAGTGACACTAACTTGTATATTTTTGTGAGGCCAAGTCACTAGCCTGCTCCAGGAACTTTTTGTCCAGATTGGAACCTTGAATGGGTAGCTCAGTTGGTTAGACTTCTGAGATCTATTCCAGAGGTCCGTAATTCAAGTCTCCTCACGGCCACTGGAGGATTTACCGGTAAATTCAGGGCCCATGGGATCAATTTATTTTGGCCATGGCTACATCTTTCTTGGACAAGGGAGTGCAGGGTCTGGGCTTTCTTAATTGATAACGCTTGTTGGTCTATTGGGGGTTTGAATAATTCTTTAACAGCCATTTGGAAAACCTTTCTGGGAGCTGACTTTCAACTAGTTGAGGAAATTATTGCAAGCCATGACGTATAAGTTAACAGGCCGGTCCTTCAGGAAAAGGGAACCAAAGTTCGTAAGGAATTTCCATAAGCGACCAAAATGATATAACTATATGAAAAAAGTGATATCAGCAAAAATGATGAGTATGATAGGATATAAACGACATCTCAAGCTGCAGTGATGTTCCTTTTCTTGAAGTTGATAATTCTTATGGAGTTATAGTTACTGAAATTCAAAGAAATGATTTTGCATTGGTGCAAGCAATTGTTTTGATGATGGAGCTGGGATAACCAAGCAACAGAGTTGGCGTAGTTCTAAATATGATGTCATTAGTTAGGTCATATTTTATTTAAAAAGAAGACCTGGCGTGCTAGACTGGGCCAGCCACTTAGTTCATGGGGCACTGTTATATTTTATGTTTCCTTGGTCCACTGTTAATATTATAGGCTGGCTCGATTGGAAACATCGGAAAAAGAAGAAGGTAAATTGGACTTCTCAGTATCTCTTCTTGAGCTTTTGTCCTGCCCTTGCTCATTTATGATCGATTTCATTCCCGCTGATTGCTTGGTGAGCTAATTAGAGCATTAAGTTGGTATGTAGACTTGTTCTTCTGTATAATACGTTTCCCTTAGTTGAGCTATACTTGCCAACCATCCACTGAGAGCATAATTTGTTTGGTTGTCCAAGGCGGTTGAAGTTTTCACACTTGTTTTTTTGTGCATCACATATCATGAGGACTAACTCTGGTGGTTGGTTAGAGGCCTGTTGTTTTATAGTTAAAGCCCATGTAACTCTTGTTGTGGAAGTTGGAACAGATTACGTTGGTTGCTTCTTAAGAAGTGAACTGCTTACATCTTTAGCAGTTCCATTTGTGCAACAACACCTGATCTGTGCATTTCCAGAGCCATCTTTACTTTGCATCTGATACTTTGGTTTCCTTGGTAGTGATAATTACTGGGCACATTAGGCCATGGAAGGGTGCTTCTGTTGGGAAGTAAATTGGTGGAAGATTTCGACCAAACACATGGTCACGGGTAGGACTTAGAAAATCATTAACTGCTCAGGAGAACGACCATGGTGAATTAATTGAAGAATCCAATAATTTTTTGTGTTTAGCTTACTCTTGTGCCAAAAGAATGATTGCCTTTGGGAGTACCTGGGAAATTTGTTATGCAAGTTTCTCTGATTGTTATCCCCCCCCGCTCTCCCCTCTCCTCCCTTTTCCAAAATTAAAAAACAAAACAAAACCTGTGTGCCCCAGATTGGGGAGTGCTTATTCTGGTTTTAAGCAGCAACAGGCTGCAAGGATATTTGGTCGTTATGACAAACTTTTTTTACATTAGCAGCCAAATGTTTTTTGTGTCTTATATGGAATCGTAAGTAAGCCCAATTTCATAATCTTCTGGTTTGTTCATTCATTTCTTCTGATACTCAGTGTTGTTTCTGCAAGATCTCAGAGCTTTTCATTGTTACCGCTCCTGATGTGTGCTCTGCCCCATTTGTTAGGTTGGTGGTGAGAAGTTGTATGAGAAAGCCAGGAGAGGAGAAAGCATTGAGCTTTCACCTAGAAAGGTTTCCATATATCAGTTTGATATAGAGCGTAGCTTAGAAGACAGGTGAGTAATTTGCCTCTAGCAATCATACTTTAATCTGATACTTTGGTTTCCTTGATATGAACTGCCACTTCCTGTATACTCACAATGAACTGTGTGATTTAAAGATTCTGTTGACTCTATGGGCCCTTTTTTTATAAAGGCATTGTCATTGTAAGAATTGAGATGTCTACTTATGGTCGTTCCTACTCGTACTCCATTAAAAGAACTTATCTTGCTGAAAAGTTATGGAGGATGCTTGCATTGTTTTGGCCTTTTGCAGAAGATAACCCATATTTAATATGAAGTCTATGCTGCTTTCTCACTACTAGTTGTTAGTTGTCACAAATGCTCAGGTGATTTGTACAATCGCTAGTTAGCATATGCATTGACTTCCGGGAAGGGCAAAACTTGACAGGGTAGCATCTGTTCTTTCCAACGAGCACTCAGAACTTGTGGTCTATGTCTAGGGAAAGCACCTAAATCTCACTAAGATGCTTGTGGTGAATTTGTACTCCACTATGTGATCATCCCATTTGTGAAGCTGCTTCTGGAGAATTCTAGTCTTTAAAAAGCCACTCTTGTAGAGCCTTCTTTGTGTTATCATCATTTGACTCAACATCTCTGTCTTTGGAGTCAAATCAAAGCTTATCTGATAGATATCTGACTAACTGGACTGTGTGTCGAGAAACCTCCTAAACTTAGAAGACCTTATTTTGCTCCGCATGTCATTTTTGTGCCCACTTAAGTTAGTGCTTATTTTATCACTTTTCAACTTTGCTCTGTTTTGTCAATGTTCATGCTCGTCTAATATGTCATGCAAAAGTGGATTGCTAATATGTCATGCAGCACGCAGTGCTCATACATATGGACATCAGTGCATTTCTGTGGACCTTGTTGGAGATGTTTGAGATAGATCCTGTAAAGTCTCTTTTGTTTTGGCCTTACCCTCTAGTGACACCTTCAGATCATTGTTCTTCTTTCTTTTCTTGTTATCTTTCTCTCTTTCTGTATAACTTTTTTTTTGAAAGCTCTTTCTGTATAACTTGAGATATAAATAATTCTGCGCATTTTTTCTTTGGTCAATAAACTTGGATTACTGTTTTCACTTCCGCTTCTTCATAGTGATGAGAATGATGTGGTCAAAACTCGTATCTTAGATTGTCAGCTAATCTTTTGTGGAAAAAAGTCTTTATTAAAAATAGAGAACACATGTGTGATATGTGGAGTTTGTATGCTTTCTATTGTATGGTATTGCATACAATTTCTTCTACTTTCTAGCCCTTGGCTTGGTTTCTGATGTACTATACTACTGTGAAAACTTGATCTTGTAATAAGTGTCATGGAGCTGACAACATCCTTTCTTGTCTCTGCAGACAAAATTTAATATTTCGAGTTACCTGTTCAAAAGGTACATATATCCGGTCTTTATGTAAAGACTTTGGAAATGCTCTTGGAAGGTAACCTACAGGACATCCTTGTGTATGATTTTATTTCTTTGTATAAGATATGTGAGCCACTCCTGTAACTTGATCATTTGCGTGTCTCAATGTTTCTATTTTGGGTATGTTTTATTTTATTTCTGGAATGCTTTTACCCTTTAAACTGAATTACATCGCGGTCTAAAGTTTGGGCATCAGATGTTATTTTGATTTAACATTGACTTAATTTGTTTTCTTGCAGCTGTGCTCATTTAACTGCGCTACGTAGAGATTCAATTGGTAAGGTCTCTTGCTCCGATTTGCATACATAGTGTGGTATAACTGGCCTAAGATGTCCTCTGTCTCTGTGTGTGTGTATAGATGTGAGCATCTTTGTTGGTCTTCTTGCTTTTTCTACCCATAATTGTGTTTGTTTTAGTTCACCTTATGGATTTATAACTAGTATTACTACATATATCATTAGTCACATTTTTAATTTCATTAGTCAGTCCCTTTGTAATTAGTCATAAATCCATAGGGTGTACCGGTACACCCGGTATACCAAAGACTTGCTGAACTTTTATGGGGGTTAAGTGAAGGATCCTGATGCAAAAGCATAATGAGGGGGCAATGCCTTTTGTAATTTAGGCCCACCAAGAGTCACCTTTGTTTATCAGAGGGATTATGATTTTCGACTATCTGTGCTAGTACCGTGCCATGTTCAGTTTTGTCACGATTTGTGTTATACTGTGTATCTGCTTTCATCAGTGATACTCATTTTACTTTCAGGTGAGTACACTGCTGATGATGCCTTCGAGTTTCAAGAACTAGAGGAGCAAATAACTAAAGGCTACCTATGAGTGCTGGCATTTCTGAAATTTGCCTGTCAGTTTGTCTCTAGCCGCATTAACTGTCTTGAGCGACTAAGATGATGCAGAATTGTTTTGCATTGTCCCGGATGACGGGTCTCTCAGATTATTTACACGCCATCAGTCCATCACACAAAGATTTTGCATCGTCACCATAAGTCATTCTTGAGGTTCAAGTGAGAGACAAGTCCAACCAGTTATGGTTTCCTGGAAGAGTGCGCTGCTTACTCATTGAAGTAATTACAAAGTAAGTTTGGATTTGAGTGGAGAATTGCGCATTCTTTATCTCTGTTATGTGGCATTGATCAAAGCTTTAGCAAGAGAGAAGAAATTCAGTCAGTTTGAAATTTCAGTTGAAACTTGAAAGCATTGTTATTGGACAATTATCCCTTTGTACATATATCAATGGAAATGCTACTTGATTTTTGTGTTGTTTAGTGAGACATTGAAGCTGGTGAGAGTGGCGGCCGTAATCTTTGGGTTGAAAGGCTAATTTCAAACCATGGAAGCATATCTCTCTTCACAGTACAAATTTCATTTCATTTTCTTTTAACGATCAACAAGGGCCTTAAAATTTCACCACAGTACGTCCAGAGACCAGAGCTTCATTCTTTTTTTTTTTTTTTTGGTAAAAAGAGCTTCATTCGTATTACTGTAGACTGTAAATTGCATCTCCGGGCGATAATACAACAACAACAACAATCCCAGTGGCTCCCATCTCAAATGGGGTACTGAGGGAGCCTGATGTACGCAGCCTTACCCCGATTTGAAAATCGGGAGACTGTTTCCAGAATGATCCACTTAGTACCTGCATGAGAAAGCTCGTTCACAGAACGCATTCGTTCCACCGCGACAGTTGTGATTTGTGAAGCAATTGCCTCCTAGAGCATGACATTAAGAAATGGCTCCTTTAGAGCATCTCCAATGGGCTAATTTTTAGGAGGTGCTTGAGGAGGATGAGGGTCATATTGGTGTTAGATTGGAGAGGGGGTGTCATCTAGGTGCTTCAAAAGTATCGGTGCAAATTTAGGTACTAGTGCGTATATGGTGCTATCTAATTAAAACAAAAAAGAAAAACATATATGATTGGTTAGTAAAAGTTTTAGCGGGATCAGCTTAACACCAATTTATACAGCATATCATTAAAGAAAAAAATGCTTAAAGAGTGTCAACTTTTTAATTACTACAACCTCTCTCTTCCAAGCACCTTTAAAAATAATACGAGCAATACCCAAGAGGTGTTAGCCCATAAATAAGTCATAACTTGTTCACCAGGTCTTAGGTTCAAACCTCTTGGAGAGCACCTATAAGAATTAATTCTGGAAATACCTGAGGCCGTGCGTTAGGAGGTGCCCTTTAGATACGCCCAAAGAGAAAGTTTCTCTTTGCCTGATAACAAAAATAAATACTAGCATTATTGGAGATGCTCTTAGCTCTCTGGTTCCTTCTGCTATTGAATGAGTGTAGTGCCCTCTCAAAGTAGCTACGAGTAGATATAAGCAAGGCTTTTTTTTTAATCGCATCTCATGGCAGTCTTACATTCTTTGGACTTTCGGGTTTCCAGCAAGATGGAACCAGATGCTCCATGTGTCGTTTGTCGTAACGTCTCTTACCCACCCTATTCTTCTTAATGGTGTCCTTGCCTATTATTTCAATCCTACGAGGAATAAAGATTTCAAGAAGTGCTCCCTCTGTTATTTATGCTTCCAAATGAATTATTTAGTAAACGGAATTTACTATATCTGCTCATGCGATTAACCCCTATAGTAGATTGTGGAGTTCGCCTAGCCTCGAACTTCGACGCATAATGCACAAGCACAACCTCTAAGTTGAGAGAAATTTGGTGATGCAAGTTCACACCCTTTCCTTGATGGCCAGGAAGAAAATTAGTTTGCTTTTAGTTTTCATTAGTTTTTAGTTTCGGTCTCTTTTGGTCTACTCGCATTTGTCTGTATTACGGTATTTTGCACTCAGTATACACATCTGTCCCAAAAAAAGTGCCCATATACAGATAGTTACACTTCCCCAAATATTAAGAATAGATCGAACAATTAAACACAACACAGAATCAATCATAGCTATACAAATACCAAATTAAAAACTAAATAATTGTTGATAAAATGATAACCTTTCAAGAATAAGTAGTTCACGAAGACCCACTAAAACTCATGAACCTAAAAATACTACTACCAAGTCCCATGAGCTAAGAAACATAGTAGTAGTCTTGAGCTAATGAGACTAAAATAACATCGAATGCCTCGCGATAAGAAAAACGACTCACAGTTTCCAGCTAGTCTAGCTAGATTTAAACAGATCGGCTCATGTACTTGATAATCACATAACAGGATATGACGGCTGCATTGCAATGCCGCACATATTTTGACCTCTTAAAAGTCGTATATATCCATCCTCGCCCCATGATTCTCCCCAAGAGTTTTTGATGAGCCAGTAGTCATTACCCGTATCATCGTCTGTTCCGTATCCAACAATGGTAATAGCATGGTCTAGATTTGTGTCACACGGTCCATCGAACAATCCACCAGAGTAATGCTGTATCTGTCTGCTATCAATGGCGGCCGAGACTGGCTGCCGTGACACTGCTAGCATAAGAGCATTTTCGTCGTTTGAGGGCACTTCTTGATAACCGTAGATAGACGTGACAGAGAATGTTGAAATAGCCATGCAGTCACCTTGTTCCCCTCTGTATGGATAATCATACTCTGCGGTGATGCCTTGGTTATATTCAATAAATTGAAAGGCATTTTCCATAAAACCATCACCGGCACAGCCATGATTTGAGCGGGTACAATCAAGGAGTTCTTGTTCAGATAGTGGCACTAAATTTCCAGTGTTGATTTGGTTTAATCCT
>ONZK01002345.1:21842-35585 GCA_900322385.1 Pharnaceum exiguum | reverse complement strand
GGGGGGGGGGGGGGGGAGATGGTTTAGTGTGTGTGTGTCAGTGTGTTTATGAAGGCCTGTAGTTTCCTTTTTGTGGCTTTTGTTTACTGATGATCATCATGCTTTGAGAGAGGATATGTACTGTGAGACTATGGAATTGATGATGAAAGTTGTCAGAAGAAGAGAGACCTGTTTGACCAAGCCTATGTGTTAGCAGCTAAGTTAATTGGATGAAACACCCCAGCCCTCTGAAAAGGCTTTGATGGAAAATAATCATAGTGGAATCTGAACTGAAGTAAATTATTGGCACAAGTGGAGTGTCCTGCTGATGTATTGTAGGCTTGTAGCCAATTTTATAGTAACAGTACATCAGTGGATGATGATCCTTATGCTGTCTCAGAAACAGGCATTAGAAATGGTGGTAGTATTTGAATTCTTGAATGAAATGTGTTCTTCTGAGATAAGCGGCAAGTTCATCGGAGTCAAGTGAATAAAATTCGCAATAAAATTCAGTCACAGTCGATAAGCACTTGCTTCATTCAATCAATTGACTATGAGCAAAGATCACAACTGACAACTCAGAAAAGAAGCCATTTATTTCTTTTTTGGAATCTGGTGATGCTCAAATAATTAGTCCAGATTTCTTTCTTCCTTTCCCTCTTACTATTTCTGTTCTTTTTTTATACAGAAAATTTTGTTAAATTGTTTGGTTTGGATGCCGATTCACTGCTCATACAAGGAGAATTCAGATCCATGTATTCTACTTATAAATTTTTGATGGATCAATTGACTGTGTCATAGTACAACGTACCAACACTTCGTTACGACCAATTGAAATTGTCTTGCCTTCATTTATTAACGATCTGGGCCATCGAGAACAAAGAAGCAAGGATCACTTTTCTGAGCTTAAGAAAGAAAGGCTTCTTGTTGCAGTCGCAAGTAGATTGCAGGTCGTCTCATAACTGTTGGGAATCTGTGTTTCAGGTCTTGCTATATGGTGGACAAGTTGTTTCCTGGAAGAATGAACGAAGAGAAGAGCTGATGTTTTTGAGCAGCAAGGTAAACCACATTATGGCAACTCTTGCACTGCAGCGGTGTGATACCATTTTCTGCTTGAAAATTAGTAAATGTCAATCATGAAGCAGTAAAGCTAGGTTTTCTTAAATGTCAAATTTTCTTACTTCTACATGTCTGATGAATAATATGTCAGGTCAAAATTATAAAAATTTGTGTTAGCTGTGCTTCTTCTGATCTTCTCTTCCTTTTCTTCTGTTTACTTTTTTTTGGCATAAATTTTGGGTTAATCGACTATCCTGAATTCTGGAATTTGTTCTTCTGCGCCAGAGTTTAGAAATTAGTGAGTAGTTAAACTATAGAGGAAGGACACATCTTCAATGAGAATATTCAAAAAAAGTATGCTTACACATCCTCCGTTTTCCCTGACAAGCCCATTAGAAATTAGACAAATAAAATAGTCACAAAGTTGCTCAAGTTCTAAGCAAATCTTTGTTTGCAAGAAAAAGATGAATAGTTTTTGTTCAAGATAAGTTGCAATGTTCAATCAGTAGTGGAGAAACTGCGCATGTGAAAGGGATAATCCGAATGATGCTTTCGGCAAACACACAGTAGATGTGACCAAAACATGACCAATCAGTTTTTGCAATTTTTCATTCCCTGGAATATTTAGCAAAAAACGAGAAATTCTCCAGATATTCTTTCATATATGGGATGAGGTCCCTTTTGACAGATGCCATTTGCTTTTCAAAAGGTAGACCAGGTTACATTAGCATGTTGCATCTCCTCTGAGGATATCAGAATGACGTTTAACAAACCTCTTTCATAGACCTAGATGGTTTGGCCATAATGCTAGTGATTTAACTGTTCAATTTGATAATATTGCTGATAACGATGCTGGCAGGCAATCTGGAAACCACCTAAAGCCATCAGGGGAGGAATTCCCATATGCTTTCCTCAGGTTGGGTGCTGAACACTAAAAGGCTGAAATATCACCGTCTCAATGTGCAATCTAGTAATCTCTTATAAACTATTTTCTTGTTTTAGTTTGGAAATTTTGGTCCACTTGAGCAACATGGATTTGCAAGGAGCAGGATGTGGTCATTTGATAACAACCCTGCACCTTTGCCCCCTGCTAATGAGGCTTCGACTGTTGATCTGATACTCAAGCCAAGTGATGAGGACCACAAGACATGGCCACGGAGGTATGGTTTTGGTGTATTTGTTTCGAGGCTGTATGTGTATGAGAAACAGTGTTTTCCTTTTACATGATAACCGCTGCAGATGTCGGGTTTAAGCCTTATTTCTCCTTTACCTCGCAGCTTTGAATTGAGGCTTCGAATCTCTCTCAGCTATGGGAAACTCACGTTTATTCCTCGTGTGAGAAATACTGATAGCAAAAGCTTCTCATTTATGTTTGGTCTACGTAATTACTTGTCAGTATCAGATATCAGGTACTTTGCAGCTTCCGAATACTGACGCTACTGACTATACTTCATACGCAATTCAGTTTTACTCTAAGTACCCCCATTCTGTGGCATTATAAGTTAGTTTTGATATTTACTAGATGTGTAATGAAAACCTACTTTTATGCTTCAGTGAAGTGCGCATTGAAGGTTTGGAGACACTAGACTATTTTGACAACCTGATGCAGAGACAAAGGTACACAGAACAAGCAGATGCAATCACTTTTGATGGTGAGGTACTTCATCAGTTCATCTGTCACCCTTACAATCTAATTGTTTATGGTTCTGTTCAAAATATGTCAGTCAAATCACCTCTCGTTTTTCTCCACCATAATTTCCTATTGTTTACTATTTTTTTATATTTGTAGGTTGATCGTGTATATTTGAGAACACCATCTAAGATTGCTATTATTGATCATGAGAAGAAGAGAACCTTTGTGCTGCGTAAGGATGGCATGCCTGATGCTGGTATGTATTAACTTGCCTAGCCTCAATTAATGTTTGTTACATCTGCAAATCCCCTTGCAAGGTCTACAAGCTGATGAAGTGCTTATTGCTCATTTCTATCTGTAGAGTTTCAACTCAGTTAAATAAATCGATAAGAATAATATATCAGCTCATAACTCAGACATTAGACTTAAATAATCACATGTGGTGTCCTTCTACCCTGCGGATCAAAATATCAAATGGTCCTGTTGTATGTTGCTCTAGTTTCCATTGGTCTCAACAATTGACAGTTATATTAATACCTCAAGAAAAAAAATGACCGACTTCAGATCAGATAGGGAAAACCTCTAGAGTTACTTAACCTGTGTCAAAACTCAAAAAAAGTTACAAAACGTAAGAGATGGTATTTTCTGTCATTCTGTGTAAAACTATAGGTGTATCGTGTATTCATATATTTCAGTTGTGTTCACAGGTACTTGCTATTCCTCTTTCTGCTAATCCAGACCAGTACCTTATGTTCGTCTAGGCTCTACCATTACACCTGAAATCCTATTTATTGTTGTTTTACAATGCTGAAGGATGCAATGTTGTTTGCTTAACCAGATTGTACTTTACAGCTTACTTTATTTCGTACGTGCATGTTATGTTCATATAATAAGCATCATATATCTGCAAATAAAACTGGTGCGCAGTTACATTTTCTCTACTTGAATGATGCAGCTGTTTGGAATCCTTGGGACAAGAAGCGCAAGGCCATTTCAGACCTCGGAGACGATGACTACAAGACCATGCTGTGTGTGGATTCAGCAGCGGTTGAAACACCAATTGTCCTGAAACCTTCAGAAGAGTGGAGGGGCTATCAAGAACTCTCAACAGTGTCTTCCAGTTACTGCAGTGGCCAGCTTGACCCTCGTAAAGTGCTTTATGGCTTTACTTAATCTATTTACTCAATGACGATAAGTTAAATATAAATTTTGGCTCGGTCTGCAGAATGTGCTATTTATATTCTACTATACATTTATTTTGCCTATTCATAAGGAATATATAGGAAGTTTACGCATGATCAAACAATGTGAAGATGCTAAATGCTCATGTCACTTCACAATCATATTGTACTAGCACCTTGTATGAGGGTTTATCTATGAATTGTTGTAAATCAAATTGTGGTTGATTAATTACATATGAACTTTAGCTACCGAGCATTAATCTCCTGTTAGTTTTAATTTCCATTAGTTTTGCATTCTAAACAATAGCCAATAGTTGACAATTGATACTCTAGTATGATGATTTACTTGTCTTGATAAGGCAACATCTCACACTCCCCTTCAGTTTATCAGAAAGTTCACACAATGAAATGCATAGAAGTTTAAGAAACTAGCTTCTGCATTTATTAATTATTCAAACTAGCTTCTGCGCATATTATTTATTCAGAATATCCAAGCACCAAACTAAGAACCAAAAGAAATAAATAAAAATGAAGGAAGAAACACACCTTTTTCAGCATCTACAACAGGCAAGAGCTGACTTCCGTAGCACTTTGAATTAGAGACTCCAAACCGCAATTTTAGCTGTCTAAGGAGAAAGCAATTTTAGGATTGAAGCATTGCCCTCACCAGGGATGACTGATGAGGTTCTAAGGAGAAAGCGTCGTCAATTTATAGGCAGAGATTGGGCTGTTTACACCAGATAGAAATGAAATTTGGATTTCAGAACAGAAATAAAAAAAACTCTGAAATGTACATCCTCACAACAGTGAGCACAATAGAATTTGGAGAAGTGCACAGGGTATGCAACAGGTTGCAGCAGAGCATACTAGCACTCTGGATTAATGGCGATGTACAACCATATTCTCAGTCTGGTGCTCGAAGAGTGTTTGAGGCAACCACATATGCTGAACATGTTAGTCTCTATATGCACCCGCAAGAAGCGTAACGATTGACGTCATCGACTTGGAGGACTACGGCAAATAATTTGCGAATATGCCTATCAAGCAGACAGGGTGTCTCCTCAGCAAACTTAGCATCTGCAGTTAAGCGTCGTTGACTGAGTCTGTAACTGTTTTATGAGGGGTACATAAATAACATCACTTGTGGAATAGTGGCTACCAGCCTAACACATACGGATTATGTGTGATTATATCAAACCATCATCATTTATGCTATTAAATTCACTCATCCGGTAAATCAACTAGAAGCCTGTTAACTACTCGTAATGAACACCTCATCTCGAGACTCCAAAAAAGAAGAAAAAAGAATGACCCCACACCTCTGGACATGTTGGAGGTCAGGCGATGTTAATCGACTTATCAAAATTCCTACTTGAAAGCATGAACTTGCGGCTTTGATGAAGCACAAAACGACTTATATTTCTTTTTGTAATCAGAAACAACCTGGATTACAGATACACACAAACGCAATAACTTGGCTGGACATATGATCAGCATAGTAATGAAGATCAACAATCATTTTACCACATAACCGATTTTTTCAATCAATGTCACGTAGAAGTGTAAAACAGCTAGGGGTATGGTGAAATAAAAAACAAGAAGATTGGATCCAACGAAATCAAAAACCTCCCTACAACTTGAATGGAATAGAGAAGGTCTTAAACCTCTCATTCCTCTTACGCTCTTCACTCTCGGCAATCTCCTTAAGACTAGTCCAAGACTTCCTTCTTTTCCTCGATTTTCCACTGGCCTTCTCTACTTCTGACGGGGCTGAGCTGACCTGAGACTCATGATCAGTTGATTCCTTTGGTCCTGCTTTCTTCCTGATCCTTTTCTTACTATCTAACAATTTTGTAGCCCTTGTTGCCAATGAAGTTGATGTACTGCCCATAAGAGAATTGGTAACACTATCAACCGCTGGTGATGATGCCTCCGTTACTTCACTAGATTTGGTATTCACTGCTACGCTATCCTTTTTCTGCCCATCTGAATTAGTAATACTATCAACTGCTGGTGATGATGCCTCTGTTACTTCACTAGATTTGATATTCACTGCTACCCTATCCTTTTTCAGCCCATCTGAATTCACGGTTGCAGGATTCAAAGGGGGGCTGACCTTTGATGGGCCTATATCTCTCACGTATTTCTTTGTCCGTTTTAGGTTTCGATGTGAACAAAAGTTGCATGTATAAACAACACTATTCTGTGTGGATTGACTAGGTTTCCCACTGCGCTTTCGCTTCTTCCCTCGATTTTTTTCAACTGGTATCCTACAGTTGATATCAGGTTGAAGAATAGTCTCACATCTGCAAAGATGCAGTAAATCGTGTCAGTCAGAACCAGGGAAACTTACTCTATACTTCAAACTTCTGCAAGACAAGTAGCCTGCACATTTGACAATGCTAAATCCACTGGTACATGCATGTATCACGATATAGCAGCCTTTCCTACCCTTTGGTCACCAGTTTCTAACAGAAAGACAGCAAACATCAATGCCTAGCAGTTCCATATCTTTAGCAAAAGCCGATGTGATGACCTTATATTGAATAATATGGATCTTTGGATAATTACAAACACCAACAATAGAGCAGATATCCCAATGTGAATGCTCAAAAGTAAGTCCACAGCTTTGGCTTACAACACAGCAACTATGATGATATTTTTTTTTTTTTTAAAAGGAATCACAATATTAAAAATAAAGTCACAGAGCCTTTTTTTTTTGTTTTTAGATAAGAAGTCACAGAGCCTTTGTTAAGTTTGTGTAGATAACAGCAAAAGATCTAATATTGACTGATGAATGAATGATTACTATAGCAATTAAACAGGGGTGCTGTCATCACCACTTAGAATGCCAGCAACATGAAACAGAAATAACAAGAAACCTACCCCCCACCAAAAAAAAAAAAAAACTGGTCACAATGGCACGCTGCTACCATGGAGAGAAAAAACAGTAGATGGTGAGACTTGCACCTAATTGCCACATAAGAAATCATAACAAAACTCAAATTTCCACTTTTTGCAATAAACGATATAGACCATCAAGAGTACAATGAAACTCAAATGGAAAAGATAAGGTTAGATTTTTGGGAAAAATTGCAATAGGCTTTGAGGGTAAAAAGGTGCTTCATTAAACTAATGAAGGAAACGTGATAGCAAACGTAAGGAGTGAAAAGTACTTAATGCAGCATCAGGGAGACAAGTAATTTTGTAGTCATCCCTATTTATTTCGTAGCTTTCTTGCAAAATCCTACAATTACTTGCTTAACGTCAATAAAGTTCATCCTTGATAAAAAATGATCAAGCTTCGATGTCAGTAAGTGCTTGATCATCCCTAAACTCGATTATCTTTTTTGTTTCCCAGGCCAGTGCCTTCAAATAGCACTAAGAAACACTCAGCTTGAGTTTCCTGGTCGCAGGATTCTGTTCTTCCAGAAATCCCCCAAATCTTGGGTCCGAAACTTTTGAAGTCAGCCTTTGATAGATGAGATGAAAGTTTTTCTATTTGTAAATGCTAATAGCTGGCTCTCCTATCTTAGAGTAATACTCCTGGTTCTCAAAAAAGAAAAAAGAGTAATACTCCTGATCTTTGGACACTGCTGTTTAATAAATAAAAAAACGGAGAAATGCCCCAATGTAGCTGGTTTCCTAAATTTGAAGGGATAGTCCTAACACGTGATCTCCAACAGTATAACCACAATAACCTAGCTTGCAAAGAGAAGATATCCCCAATGTAATTGGCTGCCACATGTTCTTAAAAATGTTCTATCCTTGGTGAATTGGTGACAAAATAATGGCATATCTTAAGAATACGAAACATCATCAAAAGTAAGCTGATGTACCGACTATGATTAATGATGTACTTACTAGTCAGTTTCCACTGGACAGGCCATAAATTTGCACTACTGACTATGAATACTCACAGCTCAACTATAAGAATTCATGTCACACACAAACCTCATTTGATGCAGCCAACTGCAGGAGAGGGATATCGGACCATTGAATTGGAAAAGCGTTATCGGTACCAAGACCGGGTAGTCTTGATAACTAAGTGTAATCCCACTTCCATATGATTCTGGGCAACAGGGCAATCAAGCTGTACGCAGGATTTCCCACGTACAATTAAAATTACAGCGAGGCAGAGGACGTTTGCTAGCGAGACCTTAGAGGCTTAGACACATACCTACATTCATGATTTGAGTTTCCGCAACTAACAAAACTACCAAAACACCTTATAACAGCCAAAGAAGACAAAGAGATCATTAACCTTGACTAGAAAGTTTGCCTAGCAGCTCATAGTCATACTGACATAAAAAACTGTCATCACAAGTTAAAATACTGACAAGCATTGAAGTGGGAAAGTAAAACAGAAATCTTACAGGAAAAAAAAAGAAAAAAATAATAAATAAAGGGAGAGCGAACGTAACCTCTGGCAGGAAAAGAGGGAACGTTGAGGGGGAACACACAAAGCCTCACTAAACTCAGCAAAACGGCGACCAAAGAAAGCACCCAAAGAAGAAGCTGCTTGGCCAGAAGAAGCCCATTCAGCCAGTTTCTGAAATTGCTTTAGTTTTAACATTGTTTTCGCATTGTGGTGGGTTTGCTTTTTCCCACTTGCTTCTTCTCTAAGAGACAGTGATGTTGAATGTAGTGCTGTTGAGCTTACTGCTGCTTCCTTGCTTCCTTTCCTCCCACCTCCTCTCCTCTTTCCCATCTCTGATGTTGTTGTTTGTTGTGTTGTGTTGTGTTGTGTTGTGTTCTCTCGGTGGGAGAAACAAAAAAAGACAGACTGAAAGGAGGAATGAGGGGTAAAATTGGAAAAAAATCTTCTTTTTCCTTGAAAAGCTTTCTTACCTCGCTTTGTTTTTGGGTTTTAAAGGGGAAAACCAAAACCCTTCTTTCCCTAACCTTACCTTCTCCACTCTGTTACACACTTGCATTGGTGAACACAGAGTGGAAATCGATGGCAACGGAGGGCGAAAGTAGAAAGCGGAAACGAAGAGGTGGGAAAGGAAACAAAAACAAAAACAAGAAACAAAACCAAAACCAACATGAGCCCTCAAATTCTAATTTAAATTCAAACGCTTCAAGCTCAAAAAAGAGTCTCACCTCTAAACCAAAGCCACCTACCACCCCCTCTTCCTTCCTCGACAAGGTATGTTACTATGTTAGTAAATAGTAAAGTATGCTCTCTCTTTTCTTTTTTAGTACTCTATTAAGGTATTAATTTGAGTTGGGTGTTTTTGTATGTTTATTTATGTTTGGCAGATGAAGGCAAGGCTTACCGGAGGGCATTTTAGGATGTTAAATGAAAAGCTCTACACTTGCACGTAAGCTCCTTTTATCTGTTTTCTGTTTTTTTTTTTATATTTTTTGTGTATTTTTAAGTTTTGAGTGTTTTTTTCTTTCTTTATTCTAATAATTTGGAAGAAGATATTTTGTTGTTTGTATAAATTGGTGATACTGTGATTGTTCCAACCAAGCATTTGACTTCTTTGTCAGTTAAATTAAAAGAAATAAAGAAAAAGAAAGGATTTTGTTATGTTCTTGGTAGGATATGGAATGTGGTTCTAATTTGAGATAATGAATGAGGTGCTGGAGGGCGTAAACCTTTCGTAAGCTAGGCGTTTGTGTTATTCCGATATTCTTCTGATGTTGAGTGAATGGATGGTGAGAGACTAGCTGAGCTTGTGAACTTGTACGACTATTCCAAACTTGATCGATTGCTCTTTTGATTGTCACTTTAATCACTAGAGGATGTGGCCAAAGGTTTTTGAGTTCCGCTTTTTATTGACTGGCGACATCACGTCATCACCCTCTTGTTTTTTTTCTTTCCTGTTGCCCTATTAAGCTCTTGAATGAAACTTCTTCTGGTTTGCTCATAAATGACGAGGGATGGGATTTGAGACATTGGCTCATTTGTAATAGAATGAATATTATTATTACTACTTATATTGTACGAAGAAAAACACATACCTCCTCATTCAAAAATTTTCTTTGTTTGCACTTTTTGCGTAGAGATGGTCATGGTCTCGTGGGAAATGTTTTGACTTCATACGGAGTATATGTGATGTTAAAAAGCAGCAATAAGTTATTGCATATTGGAATATTGGTTGTGTGGGGCCTTGTAAGCACAGTGGAAGTTATGTTCCATCTTACTTTGACATGAAAGTAATTCATTTTAAGCCATTTATATGCGGGGAAGTGGCAAATAGGTGCCTTACGTTTGACAAAACGTGCAATTAAGCTCCTTATGTTTCATTCGTTACAAATCGCCTCCACAAGTTACAAAGGATGTGCAATTTAACTCCCCTTTATTTTTCTTATAAAAAAAATAGACTAGCAATTTTAAAAATGAATAAAAATATTAATTTTTTGAAGAGCAAAGTTTGACAGAAGACGCAGGAGGGGAGGACAAAGTTAGTCTCAAAACACCAAAACCTCTGTGACTTACAGATGAATAAAGACTGTTATTTCCTTACAGAATATACAATAGCAGCCAGAGATATATCAGGCTTCAAATTCCAAACGAGATTGCACCTGAGACTATGGCCGCAAAGAAGCTGTAGAAAAAGACCACATTCAGTTCTACCGGATACTCCTTGATTATTTTTGCCTGGATGTTATCCAAAACAAACTGTGAATTTGACTTGCATAACTTCAAACAACGGATTGCCACTTGGGACGTGACATATAAATTGCAGTGAGTAGTTAACATCGAGAGAAAAAATGATGACATTTTTGCAGTTTTATGTTCTCTAAAACAGAAGGGTAAAAGTTGAAGTGCGATTTGTGAAGCACTTTGCTCTTCAAAAATTTAATATTTTTAGTCATTTTTAAAATTGCTATTGTCTATTTTTTTTATAAGAAAAATAAAGGGGAGTTAAATTGCACATCCTTTGTAACTTGTGGAGGCGATTTGTAACGAATGAAACATAAGGAGCCTAATTACACGTTTTGTCAAACGTGAGGCACCTATTTGCCACTTCCCCGCATTTATATGTCTATTCTTTTAAGATGTTAGTATGAAAGCTTGGAATTTGCCATGGTATGAAGAAGACAAACAGAGCTCTTAACTAAGATAATGGAGTCTACACAATCATATAAGTGGCAAGCTTGGTTACAGAGCAGTTCAGATTTTGTTGTCTTAATTTTGCAGACTATGACAGGCTATTAGTCTTACTAATGACTGGAGGTAAAAAAATTTTGTTATTACTTTCTAAGATTCGATTTGCATATTAGTGTTTCCTGCCTGGCAATTTTCCATTTTTTTTTTTTTTGGGAGGGGATCCCGCCTGGTTAGCTTGATCAAGTGGTTAAGCTATCTATCTCAGTGAAGGTCGCATTCCCATGTAGTATAACCTTGAATAAGCTATGAATGAAGATGTTATCTTTTATTTCTCTAGTTTTTTCTGCCCTCACCCTCTCAGGGATAAAAACAAATTCATCAAACAAATGTTTGAATGGCTAAAGATCAATAAATATATATAAATATGATGAGCCCGCTGCCCTGCCATGTCTTTTCTCCTTTGAGCTGGGTTTCAGTGGGATTACATATTCTTCTAAACTCTAAAGTCTACAAACGCTTCTATTTAAAGTTGGGTTGGGCCTCAAAAGCTGCATGATTATATGGTCTTTTGTTATGAACTTTCTTGTGAAGATGGCTTGTGTGAATGGAGAAAGTCAACTTGTTCTTTACTTCTGGGAGGATTCAAAACTTGCAAATTGCCTTGGATAATTTTGTCAGAGCGTTGTCTTGAAAAGGACTTGATTGGACAATGGTTGTGCCCTCCTGATTTGTGTGCCGTTCTACAGCGATTTCTTTTTTTTTTCGGATTTGGAAGGGAGAACTGCAAAATATTATGGAAATGTGCTTTCATGTCTATTATTTGGTGCATTTGGCCAGGGAGAAATGCTCGGGTCTTGACTATGTTTATCATTCCATAGACAACCTTTGGAATAAAGTGACTTTTTAGCCTCCTTTTGGGGTTGCTTGTTTTTAGGAATACTTCAATTACAAATTTCAACGTATTTGGGGGATCTTAACTATTACCTTATCCTCTTTGGTGTTTCGTTATAAATTTTTTCTTATCCAAAAAGAAAAAGGACTTGATTGAAAATCCCGGTGCGGTGACAGTCTTTACTATTTGCCTATAATTTCACATAAAAACTGCGTAAGCTCTTAAGTGGATTTCTGTGGCTACATTGAATGGCGATTCTTTCTCTGCTTATTGTTGGGAATTCTGTTGGCCTCACAATTTGGTTACTTTAGCTGCTTGAAACGTTGCTCTAATGTTTTGGAAAATGGTTTTTAGATGTGTGCTTTCATTGGGTGTGAAGCCTTTTTTGGAAGATGGTTTATAGCTAATGAAACGGCAGGATTTTGTTTCTCGGCTGTTATTGAGAGGCTGTTTTTTGTTTTCCTTAGGTACGGTTTCTTGCCTTTTCGAGAATAGTATTGTTGTCACGTTATATGTCAAACTAAGGCGCACATGTTCCTTCATTATACAACGACTTGCTGTCTTGGAATAGTTTGTTTTCCCATGCATAATTACAGGTTAGAACATTGGGTTCCTAAGGTTGAGGAGGAGCATAGACAATAGTGTTATGGTCTTCTGCAGTGCTGTTACTCTCCCCTATGTTTTTTGGGTAACATAAGTACATTGTCAATCTTCCTTCCAAGTTAAATTAGGATTTGTTATGCAGATAGTGTTTTTATGGCTGGGTAATCTTTTTGAGATACTAGTACGTATTGTAGCTAGTTAGGAAGGCTGTTCGTCCTCTCAGTCGTGAATACATGGTTAAATTATTACTTATGTATCATCCTAGGCAGAATTGTGGATCACGCATCCTCTGTTACTGAATTGTTAATTTCTTTATTGTGTAATTATTGCACTGTGTTTTTTCTTGACATATTCAGAAAAGCTGTTTCTCCTGCCCCTTCTTGATCTTTTTGTTCTTTCTGTTTTACAGTGGAAGTGAGGCACTGGAGTATTTCAAAGAGAATCCCTCCTTGTTTAACTTGGTGAGACTCATTACATTTAGTCTGTGAGGGGGTTTGCAAATTATTGATTCAAATTGTGCCATTGCGGCTTGCTTCTTTTTTGTGTGTTTTTTTATAAAAAAGAAACAGTTCAGATTGTGGTCTGCCTGATTGCTTTGTTTCGGTGGTGGTTCTACTGGATATACGACCAGTCACCCTCTAAAGCAACATACTGCTTCTGATTGGGTAAAATGGCCTTGGGGAACCTGCATACATGTGATTCTTAGGGCACTTTATGTTTGTATCCTTACTGCAATTGCTACTGCTTGCCACAACAATAGGCTATTCTACATGTAAAGAACTTTCCATATGATTGTTCAGAAAATAAATAAATAAGAGTTTTCCATATGAAACTGCCTTTTATGCAGCAACTATATGCGAATAGCCTTTAATGTAATTAAATTACTTTCATGCACTCAAACATTTCATTGCTTCTTTTGTGTAATCGAAACTTTTATTTGGATAAAGTTACTGTGTTGGTAGATAGAAAAAAACAAGAAAGAAGAAATTCCAAATAGAGTAGAATTAGTTGAATGTTTTTCTTTCCACTTTACTGAAGAAGAAGACTATTTTCTCCAATCTGGAGATAGAAGAAGGTTGATAATTAGCTACATAAATGAAACATTGTTACAGTTTTAATGGGAGATAAATAATATCAGTTAAATTCTCGTTGTCTTTACCAAAAAAGAAGAAAAGCAACTAGATCCTGGTTCCAATAATCACTGGTCAAAAGAAAGATGTATTTACAAAAAAAAAAAAAAACTAAAATTTCGTTCCATTTCACTATTTCAGCATGAGCCTTCCCAGTATGTTGATGATATTTGAACAATGACTAGTGACTGAGAGATTGA
>ONZK01002344.1:10078-22305 GCA_900322385.1 Pharnaceum exiguum | reverse complement strand
TAAATAACCCTGCAACATAGTCTATTTTTGGAGAGGCGTTTGGGGGGTGGGGGGGGTGGGGGGGGGGAGTTTGGTGAAGCGAAACATCAAGATATCAACAACATACATGTAAGCAGTTACGAAGTACAGAAATGCCTCAATCAAAATACAACAACGAGCAGGTATGCAATTTTCATATAGAACAACACTTCGGGAAAAGGTCTAGAATATTTCACCTGGCAGCGTGCTCAGAAAACAATTTATGAGGCTGTCTCTGCCTCAGTGAGTGCAGATCTCCTCCAGGGCAGAACTCCATCACCAAACAAGAATGATTCTCTGTTTCAAAGTGTGTGTATAAAGTGGGTAGGAAGGGATGATCAAGAGACTGAAGAATCTCTCTCTCAGTTTGAGCCCTCAGAAGCTTCTTCCGACTTTCCAGAGCTTGTTTGTTCATAACTTTCATCGCAAAATAAGTTCGCGTCCCAACCAATTCAGATAGATACACCTTGCCTATGTCTCCACATCCTAATTGCTTCAATAACCTAAAATGATTTAACTGGAGTACCCCATAATGAGATCGAGCTTTACGGATAGCGATCCATCGCACATCATTGCCTTTGTGGGGCTTATACATGGCGGCACTAAAACCACTTGAGCTGCTGTCGTCACTAAGATCACTGCCCGTACTAGCTCTGTAAGCACTACTCACCTTCGAGCTCTCAACCAACTCATAAGGAAGACCAACTTCCCCACTTCCCCTTGATTTCTCAACACTGCTTTGGCCCTCACTCACCTCAGCAAAACTTTCCTTAGCTTCTGTATACTGCGTCGCCGAGTAAAAACTATTGGGAGGGCTGTGACAATTAGTGGCCGTCGAATGCAGACCTAAATGATTACTCACCAGTCTATCAGAATCTACAGGACCTATAGAACTTCTCGAATCGCAAGCATCAGAATCCTCCAGAACATCCTTAATGCAACACTTTGAATCAGACCCCTTAACCTGATTATTACTATTACTATGAACACTAGAACATTCCCCTACAGGCTGCAACTTCCCATTCTGGTTAATCAAGCCACTATCTTGTCTTATAGGATTCGAATACTTGGCCCTCGGTATCGTGAAAGGAGCATCAACAGAGGAGGATGATGCCGCAAAATTGCCAACTAAACAAGCAGCATTCTGAGGTCTCATCATAGAAGCAATACCATCACCAAGAGAATCCATATTTCTTAATTCTTGGTATATGGTAATTAATGCCAAAAACAGAACAACCTGTCACAACAAACACACAGTTCATCAAATTTATTATTCCTTTCAACTAAAACCCACTTTTTTAACTTACTTAAACAGGAAAGTATATCCTATATTCTTATATCTGTCTATCTATATACTAAATCATGATACAACTAATCATTGCCAACAGTCCACAGAAACGAATTATATAAATCAAGATAACTTCAACTACACTCAACCATTTGCTACAAAACTAAAATCCCACATCAGAAACACATTAATAATCAAAACCCACAAAGGATATCAACTTGCATTGACAAAATGAGAAATACCAACATCAAGAAAATGCTTAAAAACTCAAGAAAATACCCAGATGGGAAAATGAAAGACAAAAAGAAAAGGAAAAAGAAAGTAAAGAAAGGAAAGAAAGAAAGTCACCTGATGATGATGATCAGAGGAAGAAAGGAGAAATGAGAAAGGGAAGAAAGCGACGTAACATCACATGTGATATCTATCATATGAGTGGGAAAGTGAAAGTGATAGTCTTATTATTATTATTATTGTTTTGTTGGTTATGATTATTGGAAAGTGAGAAGGCTTTTTTTTATATTTTGTTTTTTGTTTTGTTTTTGTTTTGTATTTCCTCAGATCGGATCGAAACAGTTGAACTGAGAAGGCAAAGGCAAAGGCAAAGGCAGTGAGACTGACTGACTGACTGAGAAAGAAAGGGAGAAGCAGGAGAGAGAATGGAGTCCGTTCGTTCTGTTCAGTTGAGTTGGGTTGGGTTGTTACGATTCTCGTCGTCTTTCGGAGGAATAAAAATGAAAAAAGTAATAATAACAACGGACAACCTGAGGAAAAGCTGAAAAGAAAGCTGGTTATTAGGCTTTTAGCATGGAAGGATGAATTATTGTGAACCTTTTAATAAAAAAACGCTTTTCTTTGTATTTGTATTGTAATTGGGTGTTTTGAAATTAAAATATAAAAAGGTTTTTTTTTTAATTTATTGAAATGTTATCCTTAGAGTGTAACGTTGAGATTAGAGCTTGGCCTAGATATTTGATGAGTTAGATTTTGGAGTGTGGGAGTGACACAAAATTAGGCGAGAATTCAGCATTTCAGCATTATTGCATTGCATTGGCACTCATGATTTTATTGCATATTATAGCATATATCCAGTAATGACAGAAATGGATATTGTTATTGCTGTTGTTTTTTTCTTTAATGGTGAGGACTGTGGTTGTTTCTGATTGATTGTCAATTTGTCAGGCTGTTGTCGTTATTTAGCACATGAAGAGTGTTTTTATTTCTTAATCAGCACATGATGAGTGTTGCAAAAGTACAAATGTCACATTTTTTATAACCTCATTAAGCGCTAAGCGCCGTTTACAGAAATTAGACTTTTATTTTGGCAGGTTTAATTTCAATTCAAATTTAGTCCAAAGGAATAGAAACTAACGGATCTTACGGGTTGGTTTCTGAGTTAATTCCCAAAATAAGGCTAGAAAAATAAATAATTTCCAATATAGGATAGGTTGGAAAATAATTCCCAAAATGGTGTCCATATAGGTTTGGATATTCCAAACCTATATTTTCTTTTAAAAAATAACATTAACTTATTAAAAAAAAATTGGTTGTCGATATTGCGTGGGAAAGCATTGCTGGTGTCTTAATTTGTCTTGATTGTCTTACAGAGAAGACTAGTGTATGTAGTAAATGGCATATCATGCATCAAATTGTGAGTACCTAAGCTAGTCCGAGGATATCTACCCGGATTAAAAGGCAGCGACAAATTTACAGAGTAACAACTAATCCTATATCAATTTCCTATCATGATAAAGTTGTCGCAGCAAACAACATCCAGTGATGTTGTGGTAGTATATATCATCTGACCTTAGATCCATAGGGGTGTTTGACCATAGATCCTTGGGGTATGCGACTACTGAAAACATACATGACTAATATGTTGCCCTGCTAGACAGAGTTTACAAACTCCCGAAAACAATTAGCTACCCCCAATTTTTTTTAATGTAAATAAGTTAATTTTATTTTTTAAAAAGAAATATAGGTTTGGAATATCCTAACTTAAGTGGACACCATCTTGGGAATTATTTTCAAACCTAACCTATATTGGGAATTATTTATTTTTCTAGCCTTATTCTGGGAATTAACTCTTGGTTTCTGGTTCGGGTTTGGGTCATCGAGACAATCATTAATTTCGATCGGTTTGGGTTCAGCTTGGTTCTGGTGAATACGGGTTCGGCCGTTCGGGTATATATCGGTTGAATTACTTTCAGGTCGGTCAAAATCACTTCGGGTTAATTCAGATAGGGTCAAATATAACGCGGGTCAATTTCGAATCGGGTCAAAATTAGGTTAATGCCAACTCAACTCACATCAACTGTAATTGGGTTCAAAATCAATTTGGGTCAATTTTAAATCTCGTCAAATTTATACGGGCCCATTTTGGATCGGGTGAAAATTGAGTCGCGGCCAATTCAATCATCATCCTGTAATTGCACGTTTTATTCTTCTAAATTTTAAGGGTCATACTAGAACTTTTAATAAATAGTGTTTAATTAAAAGAATCAATCTTTGATAGAAAAAAATAGTATTTTATTAAAATATTGAAAGGTAACCTCCGACGTAAAAGGTGGAGTGTTCCAGAGAGGTGGTGTCCGGTGTAGTGGGATGCCGATTTATTCCTCTCTTTGGTGTGTGGTTTGTTATTGGGTGGATTAATGTGATTGTACATAGAAAAAGAAAAAGGAGAAAAATAAGAATAAAAATAGGGAAAATTGGGGATTTAGTGTGGTGACACATGGTGTTGAAGGAGGTTAGAGAATGGGATAGATGGGAAAGAATGAGAAGATGATTTTTTTTAGCCCTTCCTAAACTTGAAAAAATTAGCTCTTGCACATGGTCCCATCGGTTAAGGGCAGTTAATAGGAAGTAGATTGAGAACTCTGCTCCCTCTGGCCCTGTCCTGGACGGCTCTGTTTTTTTTTCATGTTAGTAGAGTAGGCGGGCTAACTCGTCTCGTACCGCCACTTTCATAAGCAGAGTTAGTGAGCCGTGTAATAGGCGACCCGCATGCTCGTTAGAAAGTGCCTAGCTCCCGTACGACAACTCTCAAGCCTACCCCGATTCACGGGTTAAGGAACGAAAGTTGTGCCTTTGCTCTTTCAAATAGTTCTGTTCAAGTTGAGGGCAAGGTTAACCCTTGATCCTACTAACTCTGGTGCCGCCGCCTTCGAGCTAATCCAACTTGACTCTTTCTTTCTCGCAGATGATTTGCAAGGTAATAAGAAGGGGAAGGGAAGTTCAAGAGAAAACACGGAAAGAACAAAAAATAGAAATGGGAATGGGATAGAAAGAAAAAAATAAATAGAAATGGGAATGGGACCGAAAGAAAACAAATGAATATTGGCACATAAATAGTGAAGTGGGAAAAAAAGATAACAGGAAATGAATCGGATTTCCAGCCAAAAATGAGATTAAAAGGTTAAATTGGTATCGGAACTTACTTTGAGTATCTTCATGGTACACCGGGTGTACCTTGTACCAGACACCTACTTTATTTTTCTCTCTTATTTTAGGCCCAATTCCTAAAAAAAAAGATAAAAGTCCCAATATTTAATTCTCTACTCGTGAAGGAGGGTGTATAATGTAAGGTGCATCCAAGTATATAATAGAATTTGCTTGACAATAGTTTTGAACCGAATGTCCAGCCTTAAAATGTGATTTAAAAGGTTTAATTGATATCGGAATTTAATTTAAATATGTATTTGGTCATAAATTTTCTTCATATACCAATCTCGCAATAACCATAGTTAATTTATCTATTTGGCGATTCGGGGGTCTAAACCTTGAAACAAAAGAAAAAGAAAAAAAAGGCACGTTTCTCCTGAAACAAAGGAACGGATCACACATTCACGTACACTCATGTAACCTGGTTGTAAAAATGGCCAATTCATTGCCCCTCTAGGCATCTGCGGAGTATATTACAAGATTACAAGGCAACATGTTTCTTCCTCTAGATGATAATGGCCCATGGTTAGCCAGTGTCATACTGTAGAGATTACAAGCATGAGCAACTTGAGTTAGACAGCTCATTAAGGCAAAAGTCACGCCAGGACTATGGAGTAGTAAATGCAAACACAAAATAAGTTGTTACGTAGCAGTCATGGCTGTACAACAAAACACTGTCAAATACTCCGTACATCATTCATTTAGAAAGTCTGCTTTACAAGCATCAAGATTTTTCAAGCAACTCCTCGAGATACATGTTCAAGAAGTATCTTCCAGTGGAGAGTACGTCAAGCCTCTTCTCACTGGGTTCATACTTTCCCTTGTAAAGTTTGTATCGATGAGTTATAGAAGAGATGGTGTATGTTTGTCCATCTATCGTTACACTCTCTCCATTCTGAAGGTTCTGCAACATACAATTGAAGGTTCCATCATTACACTCTCCACAATGAAATTAGACCCATATATAATAGCAAAAGACAACTGCACGTTGGTCCCAAATGGCATAAGGGAAGGAAAGAGCAGCTTAAAAGGGAAGTGAAATAAAGCACATAATTTTTATTTGAGGGATCCTTGCCAAACTGAATTAAAACATGCAACGGTAGAACAGTATTCAAGTTCAAATCTGGTCTTAGGCCAAGGCTTGGGAACGTCAGTGATGCTATAGTATGCCCGAAATCAGCTAAGATGGTTAAAAGGGGGAGATAAATAATATTATTACAGGCAGAAGCAATTCAGATCAAACAACAACAACAACCGAGTGTAATCCCCATTCTATGGGAGTGCTCGGGGTCAGGATGGTTGTTTCCGAGATTGACACTAAATACATTGCTGCATTGAAGTATTGACTTCCAACAACTTTACTAAAAAAAAAGAAGCAATTCAGATCAAATGATACTTAATATTCGTACAGGGCTGAATAAAATGTCATTCTGGCCTAAGCATAATGACACCCTCAGCTCTACGAATATCTGTTGGATTCTCAATATCTTATAACAAGTGGAAACGGGAAACACACAGCTGATTTAGTCTCTGCAGATGCTAGAGCAGAGCCAACTGCAGACAAGTAACTATTAAGAAATGAAGTGTGTGACTATTTAAAATACAGAAAACCAATAAAAGTGGCATAAAACAATTCTTTTGACTCAGCTGGAGCTGGACTGCTGAACATCCTATATCTAGCCCATATGGAATTTGATATAATGTAGCCTTGAAATACTAATGATGTCTTACACCTTTGAAGGCAGAAACAATAAACGAGCCCACATGTTTTCAAGAGTAGGCCATCAATGCTAATCATACTTTCACATCACATGTATTATTGACCTCATGAATATCTGACAAGGAATTGCAATCTGCAATGTCACTGTAAAAACTCAGAAGACCAACACCGCTAGGTGTTTTCTCAAAAAAGAGAAAAAATCTCAGAAGACCAAACTAGTCAAATGTAAAAGAAAAAAAAAAAAACAAGATCATCAGACATTGTTCTTTAAGAAGAAAAAAAAAAGATCATCAGACTTAACCTGAGCCAAAACAGTCAAAACAATGCAAGGTAGGAACACTTTTCCTCTGCATCCCAAGGTGAGGTGCACAACTATTCCATTGTCCACAGAAACAACTTTCCTATTTCACTAGCATTGTTTCAATCAATTTTCAACTCAATCCAACGGTTCCTGTTGAGTGGGAAAGTTGCATCATGTACATACTACTTCCTCCCTTTAGCCTTAAGTTGCCACATACCTCTAAAGTGACACTGACAGTAGGTGAAAGGAGTATTTCTGGTTCAGCCACTTATAGAACATTTCTGTTGTACTGAAAATATTAATTTTGAAATCAGAAATACCTCATGATATAGTATCAACTAAAATCTAGCATATATTGCGACACTAAGATGACTGATTATTCATGCTCCAGCTTTTCTGCTGATTTTCCTGTGTGTCTTAAAAGTTAAAAGTACACAATTATTCACAATATTGGCCACAAAAGCGCACTAAAACAGAAAACAATGTAGTGCATTGAAAGAAAAAAAGGTCCATTTTTCAATCATGAAACACTAAAACAAGAATTAATGAAGAAAAAGATCAACAAAAACTAATCAAATGGACCAGAAGTTTCACGCAAAGAAAAGGTTCTAGTAAAGAGTAAACATTCATTAGCAGTTAAAACAATTATATAGTTCGTGAAATGCATATGGTATCATCAACGAATACCGAGTTTATTTCTTACGAGGCCATCAAGTGTGTTTGCTATATGATGAAATGTCGTCTGTCAGTTCTAAGTTAACTACAACTTCCTGTACAAAGCGACTGTCAACTTAACCATGAGATATCAATCTCCATGGTCTCTGAGCGAAACTTCCAGCAAACTTGATCATGAAATACCTCAATCAACTTAACCAATTTGCCAAGTATTCAAAGAGAACTACAGAATCAGGTAGAATAACTCAGGTTTACACACACTAACAAACGCTCAGGGGGATACATATAGAAATCGCTCAATTATATATAGTAGCAATACCAGATTTTGCAGCAAGTAAAACACAGTCAAAACTTACCTCAGTGCAACAACAACACATAAAGTTGCACAAAAGCATAGCAAGCAAAGCCGACAACCTTCTTACAAAGATATACTCGTACTTTACTCTCTTAGTTCGATAAAAAAAATAGACCGAAATTCAATGTATCAATTAGAGGATTCAAGTAAACACAAGCTTTTAAAAGCACTCTAAAATCATAGATGTCTCAAATTAGATATATACTGTTACTAATACTATCAGGCCAATTATCAAAACAGTGTCAGGTAATTATCAACTGATGTATTTATTTAACATAACACTAGTAGCTTAACATGAAAGGCAAAAGGAAAACAGAAGAAAAGGAAAAGCTAAGCAAAAACTCACAGGGGGGAAGCAACGGATGCCAAGGTGTGTAGGAGGGGGAGTAATTTCGATGACTTTATAAGGAAGCTGCTCTCTCTTGCTTTCTCTTTCTCTGTCTCTGTCTCTCTTCTTGCACACTATTCGTGGACAACGTACCTGTGCAATTGCAATTCATCAATCAAGAGAGAAAAGACAAGTTAGAAATGGGCAAATTGTGAAATGGGTGTTAGTGTTTTACTGTGTGAGAATTACGTCAAGGGAAGTTCCGCGTACCAAGCTAGTTACCCTGGGCGCTGAAGCTAAGTTGGAGTATGCCATTCTCTCTCTCTCTCTCTCTCTCTCTCTCTGTCTTTTGTGATTGCAGACTTTGCAGAATAGACAAGGAAAAATCTCAAAGGCTTGAGAGGAGCAAGGAAAGCCAGAAATAATATTTCTTTTTTCTTTTCTTTTAAATGATTAAAAAATGGTATTGTAAGCCGTAGAGATTGCCGGTTTGAATTGACTCGAATTCAACATGCCTTAATTCGGCTAGTTCTCTTTCAATTCCAAGCGCCTCGTCTACTGATGGGGTGAATAAAGTTTATAATTTTTTAAGTCGTAATTTAATAAGATTTTTTATTATAATTCAATTCTATTCAAGCTGCCAATTGACCCATCAAAATGTTTTTTGGGTGATATTCTTGATATGAATTGTAGAATTATGCATGTGATTGTGTAAAGAATTATTTGACTTTGAATTTTAAATTGGTGAATAAATTTATTCTAGAGGTTATATTAATAATAAATTCAATAATTATTGCCATGAAAATATTATATAATATTTTTTAAAAAAATACGTTTAGAAATTTCAATTTGGTTGACATGTAAGCCAAACTCATTCATTTTGCTATAAAATCAATTGATTAGAGTTCGGATAAAAACCGCTCAGGTTCGTATTTTATTCGTGTTAGAAGGTAGTGGTTCGAGTCAGGCTTATACACTTACATAACTCACCCCTAAATCGATTCGATTCGTTCCACAATGGCTCGAATATAGTTTGACATTTAAATGATTCAATTTGTTGGTACCTCATGTCCAATTCGTCCCGATTCTATTCATGGCCAGCTCTAGTAGACCGTAGTACAGTAGTGCACTGTAGAATGGTAGCTGAGTGAGCAACTATTAATGATGAAAAATTGACTAATTAGCATGTGTTACTAATTAATAGTATTTACAGAATGACTAATTAGTATATGATGACTACTGGGTTTTACAAGGTGACTAATGGTATTTTGAAAAAATGACTACTCCTGTTCAATTTGTTCTTACAACATTCGTTTTATGTTGTTTCATTTGGTTCTTCTTGTTTCTTTATTTTGTATTTTTTTGTTCTTCCAAAATGAACACTTCACCCCCAAACTTCATTTTAATTACTACCCATCTATCTCCGCATTCCCACTTGCTTGAGATTATATTTGTCTTTCTCATCTTTTCTCAACTTTTTACCAAAATACAGACAAGAAGAATACAAAGGGAATAATGGTTAGTATTATGTTATAATACTTTGATAAAAATGACCAACTGTAATTTCTCCTCGTAGTTAAATAGGTAAATAAGAGTTGAGTTGGAACAATCTTGTATAGCCACATTCAATATTTCAAGCAATTGAAAGAATGTGATTGCACCCACTCACAATCTCATACATCAAAAAAAGTGAAATAAGACAAAAGAAAAAACAAATGAAAACCTTTACGGAAATTATCAACTTACTATATTTAATGCAAAAATACACGAAATGTAACTCGAGTTCCTCCTCTTAACAAGGGAATAAATCATTTTACAGTTCCTCCCCTAAAATCATTTTGGAAACAACATGTAATGTCTCAAAGTTCTACGCCCAAAACGTAACCCAAATAGTGCATTAGCGGAAGCTTACTGAACCTCATTGGGCACATTACCGTTTCATCCCCCGTTTAAAAGAACAACTTCTACTGAATATGAAATACAAGGCTAAAATACAAACAACTTACTTATCATACGACCATATTGTTTGAGTTTATACAACGAACCTTATATATTACAAAATAAGATTAACCATATATCAAACGACAAGACTTCTGTTTACAACCAAAATCAAAGGACTTATATGCACAACAAAAGATGTCCACCTTGGAGCTTGTCGTATTCAACCTAAAAACATTTGATAAAAGAGAAAACAACTAAAGAAAATTTAGCGTAAAAGCTGGTAATACTACTTTACCCAATTGAAAGCAATATAAGATAACTCTTTTCACTTTAGTTTTCAAGTTCTTTTCCTTTACGAATCAATCAGCAACTTTGACAACACATTATCGAAAACAACTAGGCAATGAGGAAATTGAACAAGACGTGTTACTAAACATCGCTATCTAACAGGTAATGTCTTACCTCATGGCCATTATAATTAAATGTGCACACCTCTTAGATATTGGAGATACTTTACCAATTGGCTGTAAGGACAACAAGCCAAACAGAGATACTTTACCGTTGGCTAACCAAAGATATTTTATCGGTTAGTTGTGCTTTGCCTCGAAGTTACTTTATCTCATCTTCTTAATCCTCATGCCAAACCCAAAGTAATCAAAGGTGTTTCATAAAAGAAGTAAGGTTATATTACCTCAATTACAATCAGCCCTAGTGTTTTCATTAACTTATACAATTAAAGAGTCGCTAATATCTTCAAATTCAATATAGAAATCAGAATTTTGGTTTCTTGTTTTAAGCATGTTAAACACATATCTTGGTTTTAAGAACCACTTGATTATAACTAATGAAAAGGCTTATTAGTAAGTTTAACTTACTTTTTCAATCATCCAAATACTTGCAAAATTCAGAACAGGGCCGTACCCAGGGTCGCTAGGGCCCTGTGCAAAAAAAAAATTATGGGCCCTATAGAACAATGGTCCACTCTGAAAAGCATAGGCAGACTAGCAAAGTTTTTTAAAAAAATAGGTGCCATTGGGTTTCTATCCTTTTCTAGTGTTTAATGAAGACATTTAATGTATTTTAATCATTTTGGGGCCCTCTGTTGGTTGGGGCCCTATTCCTGTGCACCGGTTGCACATGTTGAAATTCGGCCCTGATTCAGAACAAGCATACCAAAATCATTTTTGGTAAAACAACTCTTTACACATCACACCACCTTAATTCATGCTAAAACTCATTTCTAAGATTAATCTAACAAGAACAACCTATTATTAGCTCAAAGTTACTTCATATATTAGTTTAAAGTTTCTGGTTTCATAAACCAAACTCACACACAAAATCAGAATTTACATATACCAAATCTGTTTTGGAATAACCAAGCTTTTTCATATCAAAGAACATCAAGTTATGCTGAAAATCACTTATATAATTGAAATAATATAACCCAACTATATCATAATCGAAACTGAAAAATAAACATATGAAGCCTATAACCAATAGTTTTAAACAAGGTAAATAATATTAACTTAAAAACAACTAGACTTGATTACAGCTTTAAGAACTCTATAGTCTTTCTATACTCTCCTCAACCCCTAAACAAATCAAATATATAGAACACATCATAATAGACATAAAACAAGAGGGGTTTTGCTGGAAATGAATTAGTTCTAACAGAGAACTCATAACAACTCTATTTTCGTAATTGAGCTAGAACATAAGAAATGGTAGCTTACATAGTTACATGATATATAAGGTCATGCCTTATTTCGGGAAGTATATGTAGCTCTTTTGGAGAAGTTATGGAGTGTGAAAGTTGGGTGAGAAAGGGAAATACGGGCTGGACATAAGGGTTTTATGTTTGAATGTCACATACTTGCTTACACCTTTAAGGAGACAAATGGGTGCTAGTAGACCTGGCAATCGGGTCGGTCGGTCGGGTTTCGGGTTCGGTCGTTTCGGGTCGGTTTATTTTCGGGTTCGGTCATTTTCGGTTTGTACTTTTCGGGTCATCGGGTTCCGGTCGGGTCGGGTTTGACCCAACGGGTTTGCACAATTTGTTTTGTTCGATAAAATTATTATTTTATCAATATTTTATTAATATTTTAACATTTTTTCAATATTTTTTTTAAAATATTATTATTTTATTATATTTTAATAAAC
>ONZK01002343.1:34611-45285 GCA_900322385.1 Pharnaceum exiguum | reverse complement strand
TACTTGTTTATCTTAATAAGTAAGTGGCATTTTCTTTACATTTCCGTACAAATATCACAATAGCCATAATAGGCAAATAATATTAAAAGGTTTTCCAATTGTTTTCCTAATAGTATAATATACTTCAATAAAATTGGTGGCGTATCTAAACATCAGCATTCAAACCTACCCCACGGGTGGACAACTAGGTTTACCTAGAACCGAACGAGGATTACCGATCTCCCATTAGGCGACGGGGCCCGGGCGTTTACACAAATATATATTTCCGCTTATGCAAGAGTTGGGTGTAGAACCGGATATCTTTACTTATAGTGCTCTATTGGATGGATATTGTCTGGTGGGCCGAATGGAAGAGGCCTCAAAGTTAATAGATGATATGTTTAATAAGGGTTGCCGACCAGATATTGTGACTTTCAACTCTCTTATCAACAGATATTGCAAGTGTAAAAATCTGGATAAATCGCTTGAGTTATTCAGGAAATTATCTTCTATGGGACTAGCTCCTAATGTCATAACGTATAATGCTATCATTGATGGATTGTGTAAGGATGGTAAACTCCAACTTGCACTTCAATTTTTTGAGGAAATGAGAGACAATGGGGTTAATCTAGATGTTATCATTTTGGATATTTTGCGTTTTGGTGCCCTGAGGTTTGGGCTTATTATGAATTGATGTCCCGAGGTTTGGATATTATCATTTTGGTGGCCTGAGGTTTGGTTCCGTTAGCGTTTTAGTGGTACCGTTAAGTCAAAGGATTGACTGTTAAAATTGGTGACGTGGCAGTTGATTTTCAAATTTATGAACGTTAAATGTCCAATTTACCCTTTTTCAAATTATAAAATGAAATGAAAGTATAAAAATGAAAAGGGGTAAATTGGACATTTAACATTCATAAATTTAAAAATCAACTGCCACGTCACCTATTTTAACAGTCAACCCTTTGACTTAACGGTCAAACCACTAAAACGCTAATAGAACCAAACCTCAGGCCACCAAAATGACAATATCCAAACCTCGGGACACCAATTCATAATTAGCCCAAATCTCAGGGCACCAAAACGCAAAATATCCTATCATTTTCAATGCATTGGTGGATGGCCATTGTAAAAATGCGCAAGGAACATACAATACCATCATCAGAGGATTTCTTAGCAAGGATGAAGTTGCCAAGGCTCTACATTTTCTTGAAATTATGACCACTGAGGGGTTTGCAGCAGATGTTAATTCTGCTTCACTATTTTTTGCGTTGCTTTCCGCTGATTATGTGGATGACTCATCAAAGAAGTAGTCAAGAAGTACTTCTGTAAGTAAAGAACTTGTATGTGACTTGTTTATCCAAATTGGCATTCTTGCGAGGAAACTTATGGCTGGCTAAACTTGCTGGGTTCTACTTTGGTCCTGACTCCTGACCTCGTTTCATGTTCCTTTTTTATTTTTTGCTAGCTGTTGTGAATGTACCCATGTTTAGTGCGTGAATGTTTCTGTAATTTGATTGAAGAATTCTGTCAACAAAAACACATCTTATTCGATGAATGCTCAGCTTATGTGATTCATCTCATGTATATATGTTCTCAGGGGTTGCCTGTTTGGTGTAGCCCATAGATAAATATTGGACACTGCTCTCTACTTGATCATTATGTAATAGAATGTTTTGGCGTGGTTTCCCAACAGCACCTCAAGACTGAGGCTCATGAGCTACCTGGACGAGGTTTTGCGGCAGATTCTAACACTGCTTTAGTGCCTTACTATTTTTTACCTTGCTCTCCGATGATCACGTGGATGAATCAATCAAAGAATATTTCAAGACGTATTTTCATTAGTAAAGCATTCGTGTATTGTCTGATATGCATTATCTCGAATCTGAACTGGAGGTGGTCACCATATACTATCTCTTTTCCACTCTCTTCTCCCTTTATCTCTCTCTCGGAGTTAATCTTCAGCTAAATGATGCACACAAATCCTGTGTGAAAAATTACTCAAATGACCCTAATTTAGATAGTTCCTGTGACAGAAAACTGTTTAGGGTCTCATTTTGGTACAACGTTCAAAAGCACAGGTACCCTGTTTGATATATTGAATACTTTGGACCCCAGTTTGGTATTATAATATAGGTCAGGTACCCAAAATGGTAAATTTCCCCAACAAAATATAATACAGTACATTTTTGCTCGAAAATAAAAACAAAACAAAATACATTTATCCCGGGTCGAACCTTATCCACCTAAACTAAACTTACAAAAGGCCGACAAAACTCAAAAGTCACTTAACTTTAACTTTTCCATTGTCTCATTGTCTGTATCTCTCTCACAACAAGTTCAAGACAACACACAGAGACACACTCTCAAACCCTAAAAGTTTCCACAAAAGTAACATTTTCCACTAACAATGGCACCTACAACAAGGTCAAAAACCAAATCCTCAACAGCATCACCTACAAGCAGTGACATGGACGTCGTCGAAAGTCCGCGGAAAGAATTGATGGCCAAACTTCGTGAAGAGTTCCGGATACAGAGGAGTCAAATCGCTTCTCTTACAGCTCTGTGTGACGAACAGCGACTTCTGCTTGCCGAACAGCGACGTGGGATTGCCCTACAGGAACTTCAACTCGATGGTCTTCGTCTTTGGTGCCGCTTGCTTACTGCTAAGGTATTTTATGAATTCTCTCTCTCTCTCTCTGTTTTCATTTTTCAAGTTTTGGGTTTCTTTAGATTTTATAAAAAAAGGACAAGCTAAAATGAATCATAAACTAAAACACTTTTTTTTTTTGGATGTTTATATAAATGTTGCACATTTTTTTATGTTTATTATAGATATGATTTTTAAAAAGTATAAGTATTGATAAAGCTAAAACCTTTAAACTACTCATTTTTAGATAACCCGTGTGTTGTTATTACTTATTTTATTCGGGGGTAAAGAAAAATAATAAAACGACTTCAACGAACTTAGACGCTTGTGGATGCTTTACAGATAGATCTTTTTTTTTTTAAAAATAAATTATTAAGATCTGGTGATTTTATTTTTATAATATCAAAGGCGGGTGTTTTAAAAGGTAAAATCTTTTTAAATTTAGTAACTGTTGTACGGAGTAGTTATTTGTTTATGTTTTTTTTTGTGTGTCTCTGATAGTGACAAATTCTTGTTTGTTTTCCTTTTTTTTTTACAGCAGTCTGAGTTACCCAATGAAACTGATAAGCAGCAGCTTGAAGGTGAGAAATCCGATAAGCAGGCGGCTGAAGGTGAGAAATCTGAAGGTGAGAAGTCTGTCGAGGCTAATGTGATGGACAAGGGAAAAGGGATTGTCATCGAGGAGTTGGATGATGATGAGCCTGTGTCTATGGATGCCGAATTCTGTTTTGAAACTCTGGAGCCTATGAACATCGGTTGGTGACCTTGGCTTGGCTATTATGTTGTTGTTTATTCATTTATTTAATTATAAACTGCTTGCTCGCTCTATTTTATGCCTTCTTCCCCTCGTGAGTGTTTTTATATTCTTCCAAGTATGTTGGCGTGGCGAGAGAAAATCTTCTCCAGTAACTTGACCCTCAAGTACCAAATCAATGGGTGTGAATTGCTTTTATTTAGCTCCCCCTATTGTGTCCCCGTGCTCCAACGTGTGGAGAAGATCCGCGCTCGGGCGTGGCGGATAGCCTTAGCCTGAATCTATTATATGTATTATTATTATATTCTGTAAATATGGGCAGTTAGGTGGGTGAATGGTGTGAGATTTTTTTGTTTGAAAAATCAATGTAATAACAGTAATGAAATCAGCAATTTTTTTGGGGGATAAAATACAAATAATGTATTAAATGAAAGAAAAAGCAAATAAAGGACCCAATTGAAACTGAACTTTCAAATGTGATGTGTAAATTATATTAGATATGTACTTTTAAAAGAATTTTTAGTGGTGAAAATAATTTTACTGATTACTTACACGATTACTTACACAATGCAGATAATGATGATGATGATGATGATGATGCGGATGAGGATGAGGATGAGGATGAGGATGAGGATGAGGATGAGGATGATGAGGATGAGGTTAACGTCAATCCAGATGATCATGCCGAAGCTGAGGCTGGGGTGCAGATGAATGAGGAGGTATACGAATTTGCTGATACAAATGTGTGCGTTATGTCAACATGTTGTAATTTCTAATGCTAGGCAGATTTAGGGGTGATTATCAGGCTAGTAGAACTTATGGGTTCTATTTTTTAACTTCCTGAAATATAGTCAATATTGTTAACTTCTTTCTTCTTGACCTCTTGTACAGAATTCTGTAGAAAACTCTCTACAGTTGCAGCCTGCGGAGCTTAAGAATGACGATGGTTTTGTTTATTCAACTCTTGAACCTGAGGTTAGCTGTCTCAAGCATGAGTGAATTTAAAATTAACATGTTACACTGCCCTTCGTATTTGAAATATCATCATCTACATTTTGAGTTTCTCTGGAATTCACTTTATCGGGCATTAATGGATCCCTACTTGAATGTTTCAGATGTATAAAAAGCTTTTGCTGGAGAGGAGAAAAAACTCAAGTTTGAATTCGGAGGCCGTGCAGTTTGAAAGCAATATCGAAAGGAGGAGATGTATGTTGCCAACATTTTGAATCCTCCTCCGTTTTTTGAACTTATTATGTGTTATTTCTCTAACTATATGGAAGAGCATATGATTTAAAAATATGTAAAGTTAACACATTTATTTTGATGACCAAATGTTCGAAGCAGACTGATGTCATTGTAAGTTGAAAATGTTGGGAGTAAACCAACCATTCACTGACTGATAATCAAAATTACCTTTTGTTGAACATTAACACCAATTTTGGCATGTTTGAAAGGTGTATGCAAGATGCTCAAGGGACAAAATGAGGAGCTAAAGTCACTCCAAGAAAGATCTGTACAGGAGCTTGACAGATGCAATAAAGAAGTGCTTACTTTGAAGGATGAATGCTCAAAGCTCAGGGAGAAGAGTGAGCTGCTGACATTGTCCAACAAAGAGAAAGATGAAGCTCGTGCAATACTCACGGATAAGAATAAGAAGCTGATCGCGGAGAACAACAAGCTGACCGAGGAGAACAGTAAGCTGACAGAGAAGTATAATGAGCTGACAGAGAAGAATGCGCAGCTGAATTTGGCTAACACAAGGAAGGATGAAGCAATTGTAACACTCAAAGCAGATATCTGTACCTTGAAAGCAAATCTGGAGGAAACCTCTAAGCTTTTGAGCTGTACAACAAGTGATTCTCATGAAGCCGGAAAGCTAGCAGCTTCTACTATGAAGAGCATGAGTGACCAGCGAGTTGAGAACCAAGGAGATACTGTACCAAATGTTGAAGCTTCTGTTCATCTTGGGGCTGAGGTTACAACTGAAAGAGTTGAACATCCTAAACCCAGGAGCTATGCAGCCTCCAAGCCTTGTGACTCCTTTCATCCTTACTTGTTGAGGAGCGTTACTCTGTCAAGAGGCGAACCAAGTGTTACTCAGTCAAGAGGCAAACCATGTCGTTACTTTTTAAGAAGTAGGGCCCAAAGAAGCGAGACTGCAGTAGATGAAAAGCACTCTGTGAAGAGGAGTGCTAGCCGCAGCAGGAATGGAGGCAATGAAACTGATAGGCCAGTGGTCAAGCGACGCTTGAATCCTCCTTCACAACCTTTTCAGGTTAAAGGTAAAGAAAGAAGTCTGAAGCGTCTTTCAAAGAGCAGTGTTAGTGATATGCAGACAAAATCTGTGAACCGTTGTACTGTAACTGCTCGAAGGAGTGTTGCGGGAGAAAAATTCTCTTCTAGATTGAAGAGGTCTGCCAGTAGAGAAGATGATGAAGATGATACAGTGGTTACCAAGAAGCGTTGCTTGAATACACCGTCCCTTTCTAGGGGTAGAGGTTGGGGAAAAGCAAGTAGTCCAAGAAGTCATCTCAAGGGAAAATCATCACCTGAGTCTGTGAGTGTGAACATGAAAATATATTTCAGTTGCTTTACCACTTCGTTCCTATGCATATTCGTTTCAGTACAATGGTGTTTATTTATTGATTGATCTGAGTCCTCGTAGAGATTTGACTTTTCCTAATCTTCCCTTGTAAAGTTTTAGTTTTCCCTATGAGGATTCTAATGAGATGTTCTGTGTTTATTGCAGCCTTTTTTTTTTGGGAATGTTGATTGACGTAGTTGATCTGTATTGTCTTGGCCATGTAGAATTTTTATGTACCTTTCCATTTTTATTTTTCCTTCACCTAGGAATGGGGTGGGGTGGATATTGGATGGTTGTTTGGTCAATGGTTTCATACTTCATGTGTTATATATGCACTTACCCTCATTTTGGCATATGTTTGAAGCTTTTTGTTCATTTGAACCTTTCTTTTTTGGTGAGTTGGTGACATGCTTTGACATAGTGATTATAGTGTTATCTCCCTCCCTTTGACCAGGAATTGACTGACGTGGGAGTTGATACTGGATCTGCAAGACAATGTGTTCGGCGGTCCAAGAGACTACGAGACAGAGCTAAGCTGTAACCACCGAGGAGTGGTCACTGGAAATCAAAAATGTTGGTGGTTTTCTTGTTGCTTATTTTTGTCAATCTACCTGTTATTAGTCAGCTTTGTCGTTTCCAGTGAATGTTTTGACTTGTTATTCTCTTTTATTTGTTTGGTTGAAAACTGGAAAAGTTGATGCATTGATCTCTATATATTTGAAGTACAAGTTATTTTTCATTTAAATTACAGAATTTCAGCATTTATCATTTGAGTTTTTCAGGCCTTAGTGAACTCCTTTCGACTTCTTGTTGGCATAAAATTTAATTCGAGTGTAGATGACGAAAGTGTTCTCCTGAAAAGAGATCGAATTAAACCTGTCGTAATGCTATTTATTTCTGGTTTATTCAGGTGTGATTTGGATGTGGTGTTAAAATTGTTAACTTAACTTTTAAAGGGCCATGAGATGCCCACAACACAAGGGAGGTTCCAACCTAAAACCAAATGGGCATAGGTGGAGGGGTTCCCTAGGTTATGAACAACGCATAGCCCCTTGATTTTATCAATGTGGGACATCTGCCCACTTTATATTCCGCCGATTTTTTTTTTTGTGTTTGTATGAAAATGACTCCTTTATTTGGTTTCTATTTCTATGACCTGACGAGTAAAGATTATAAGTTGAATGTGTGCAATGTCAAGTTTGATTGAGTGAGGTGCTATATTGGATGATTTTTCGCATATATGAAAGCTTAGCACCCTTCAATAATTCTTGATGCTAAACACATATTACCATTTTTAATATCCAAGTGGGATGAAAAAGCCTTAATGGTATATGTTTAAAGATAATGCTCCTTAGAGACCAAACGCCAAATCAAATTAGTAAATATATGTTCGATCCCATTGTTCATCTGGTTCTAGCAATGTTTAGTATTTGGTGTAGCTAAATGAATCGTATGTGGAAGTGTTGGAAGATGATTCCCTTCCCCCCTCCCCCCTCTCTTCCAATGGGACAAATAGATGTAGGAAGCATCTTTGTATGTGCTTGAATAGTTGATTTGTTATTGCTGATCTAGCCTTTATCCACCTCATCGTTGGATTTGTTTTGCCTTTGTGATTGCTTAGCTTCCTTTTACCAGTAAGTTAGAAAATGAAACTTATATGCTTTTGTTTGGTATATGACTTGGCCTTATGAGATTATGATGTATTTACTAGGTCTTGGCTGACATCTATGCTTGTGATGATGCTTATGATGGTCCAACGTCATGCTAAAGAAGATGCCGTAGGTGAGATTTTGGGTTACCGTTGTAATTTCTGTGCCAATGTCTCATGAAGTTCATTTTTGGGAAAACCTTTTTTATTATTTGTGGATATGTCTCTTAGTATGTTTGTTTGCTGTGCTTTTCTTCTCTCCCCTTTTCCATCAACCACTTCTCCTTGAAATAATATTTTCACAAAGTAAAGTCATTAGCCATTTTGGAAATACCTGTGCAGGTTTATGAGTTTTCTTATTGAATATCCTTCTCGTTGTCATGAAAAGTGGCAGTGGTTTCTCTCTTTAATGCCAGTACAGGAAGTATGGAATTACCTTGAATGCTAGGATTGAATTTCTCAGACATGTATTAGTGAGTTGTCTAATCAGTTAAGCCAAATTAAACTGTCCTATGAAACTAGTGTTATGGCTTAGCTTGTCCCTATTCCTCTGATCAACACACCCTTGAAAATAGTCAATATACTGTTTGTCGTGATCTTGGGTCTAACTTGTTTAGTTGTTTATGCTTAACAATAGCATTGGTAGCTCTGATTCTTATTCAAGTGAGCTTGCTTATGTTCCCCGCGTGTCTTGTCCCTATTAGTTGTCATTAGTTCTTCTGCTATAGTTAGCGACCAACCTTATGTTGCTCTAACCTATATGAAGCCTTATTAGCACCCATCTCCAGGAGACTGTTAACAATTTTGTCAGAACAGAAATAAACATACAGGTGAGTTACCTAAGCTGGCGAGCGAGTGCACTATTGTTTGTTCCACTTGGGGCCTGATCCTGTACAGGTATATAATGTAGTGGATGTTGACGATGATCCTGTTGAGGTGTATGATGTAGCGGATGTTGGCAAAGTTGGTTCTTGTGAGTCTGAGCATTGTTAGACGATGAAATGGATAAAACTTTAAGTTTCTTTGTTTAGTTTGCCGTTAACCTTGTCAAAGTATCAAATCATTCGCATTCTACGATAGTAAGATATTGCTACCTGGTTGTAAGAGTAAGTCTGTGGCTAGTGACTCTGACCCCGCAAAAGCTGGTGATTTGATGTTAAGCTCCTTCCCTTTCTACTTGCTCTTGCCTTGCTTCTATCTGATTTAGTTGATGATTGAGATTACTATCGTGATAGCTTTCTTGTTTAGGAGTCCAATTTTGATGAAAATTTGTTGATTAGAGTATCAAGGTTCCCTTTTATGTCCTGTTACTTTGTGGCGTAGTTGGTTTACTTTAGAGCTGATGGTTAGACATTAATTCCGAGAATAATGAGCAGGGTATACTTGATGGGTCTGTTGAAACTCTTGAGGGGAATGTTCTAGATAAGTATTGCACAGAAAGTAACACTATTTCAGCTGTAAATGACAGATGAATCTGTATTGGGGGTGCCAAACTCGACTTCATTGATGAAGTAGATAAATTTCAGTCATTATGATTGTTTCGTTTCCTATGGCTTTACGCCCTCATGTGTGCAATTATTAAAAGTTGAAAAGGAAAGTTTCAATCCCTTTGTTTCTCATTAATTTATCTCAAGAAAGAATGAAGCTCTCTACCTTTCCTCTTATTAGCCACCCAGAAACCACACCGAGGACCATCGTAAAAGAAACGAAAAGCCCATCTTACTATTTATTCTATCGCCAGACCGATTACAAATTCAATCAAGCTTCTTTGTCAAATTATTTATGGGAGTATGGATTTTGAGTTTTGACACTAAGCACCTGAGATCGAGTCCTTATGCTACATCTGAGTTTCAGACTTGTATGCTGAATCTTAGACAAAAAGATGTACTGTTTGAGGATTTTATTACTCACTCTCCTTTGTATACACTGAGACTAAACTTGGTAATCACAATAGAGATGAACAAGATAGAACTAATGATTTGTTCGTGGTCTATTTTACAGGAAAGATCCACTATTTATATCAACCTTGAGTGTGAGCCAGTGAGAGATGTTGCATAGCCTGTAGTAATGTTTGAAAGTAATGATCTCCCTGTTTTTGAAGGGCCTGAACTGATAGATCAATTTGACGAAGATAGGGCAAGTGGCATGTCTTGTTGTTTACAGGCTATTGAGTCAATTTCAGTTGAGACTGTAAAGTCTAATGCCATAATACTTGAGTTCGATTCTCTCCCCGTTCCTCTACAGGAGACATTCTCATGTGCTAGTGATGACATTTCACTGGTTAGAAGACTTCGTAGTGTCAAGTTCATGGGATAAGTACAACAAAGAAACTCGGGGAGGAAAAGATTGATTTATTTCTGCATTACCATTGCACCTAAGAGACAGAAAAAATGGTCTCTGTTCTAGTTCTAACTTTTCTGCAGTATTTGACATGCTAAAAAGGGCCTTGAATTTGGTTGAGCTTGCAAATTCCACGCTATGCAATTTTACATTTAGGCTCACCAGATTTTTGTGACACTTATTGTGGAATACTGAAATATGCTATAACTTGGACTACTCTTTGTTGTGGTTGCAGACTATCATATGCTTACATCTGTTGTTGTGCATGTGTTCACAGGCCTTTGACAAGCTAATTAGATCATTGACAGCTTTGGATCACGTTGTGGAGTGGCTGATGCCATATGGACTTTTGCATATCTAGTGCTACATAAAAGATATAGTTCTGCACAGTCTGGGTGTCCTGCAACCTATATAGAATGTGTAAGAGCCAATGCAAGCTTGGTATGCTAAGAGCTCAAGAACTGAGATGGTGAATGACTGCAGCTGATGAGTTCCAAGTTCCAACGTCAACATGAAGACTGGTCCGCAACCATACCCGGTAAATTCGCTCCTTTTAGAGCATTGGACTAGCTTTTGTCAACCTGTACAGCACCGAGACTCAAATTTTAGCAGATTTTGTTTGGTTGTGTAAGTGCTTGTTCTGATTGTCCTGCATGTTTACTGTGCTGCTTATCAGTTGTTGAGCACTACCTCAAGTGTTGTGTGTTCAATTCCAGGTGGTC
>ONZK01002343.1:11515-24095 GCA_900322385.1 Pharnaceum exiguum | reverse complement strand
GGGGGGGGGGGGGGGGGGGGGGGGGGGGGGGGGGGGGGGGGGGGGGGGGGGAATTAGTTCGGGGCTTTTCTGGTGGATCCACACTACCCCTAATGCTAAGTTAGTTGTTGTTGTAGTATTAGTTTATATAATATTTTTTCGTGTGAGAGTATTAGTAATAAGTGAAATTGTTGGTGCATTCTCATTGCCTTTTCGAATTATGTTCCCACGTGATGGTTTGAATTTTCAGCTTTTTTATGGGTGGTGAAATTTGCAAGTTTTGTTTCTTTAAAAAAAAATTGTATTAGAAGTCTAATGTAGCCTTCAAATTTTGACTCACTTTTGTTCTCTACAGTGCTGTTTCTCTCTTTTCTAGGGAAGATAATTTTACAAGATTAGGGATTAAGCTTCTTAACATTGTTTCAAGGTATTTTCCTTTTCCCTTTTTGTTAAGTTTATTAAATTTAATTGTAATATTTGTTTTGTTTTGTTTTTGCTGTTAAACATGGTACGACTTTGAAGACGTATAATAATTGTGAGGGTTAGCTTTAAAGACAACAATGCAACTGAATCGAGTGTATTGAGTTATTATATGTCATTCTGCTATGGGTTACCCTTCTCTTTGTTTATTACCCTGTTGTGAAATCCTTCATTTGCTTTCTGATGCATTAAGCTTCACATCAAGTTCCTGTAAACCTTGGGAATCCTTTTCCTTTCTGATATGCTCTCATATGTCCTTCTCTTTGTTACTAGTAAGTCTAGTATACATGCGGGTCTTATTTTCAACAAAATCATTATTTGGAATAATATAACTATTTTCCTTGATTTTCTTACGGTAATTAATCTCAAATTAGGTTATGTTGTTTTTCAATTTCTTTTTCCATAGTAGATTAGTTATGTTTTGTTCATTTTCCTTCAGATTGTTCAAATTTTCCTACATACGTTCAAAACCCTTAAAATGTTGGTAATATTCCATATGTCCACGGGTTCATACAATTTTTTTATGTTTTTTTAATATTAAAAGTCGTCATTGTCAACTGTTATAAAATTACTTTGGGCTATAACCGTCCAAGTATGTATTATTACAAAAAAAATTGCATTTTGCTTGAAGTACATTTTATGGGATAATCACAATTTTGTAATTGACTTTATATTTTTTTAGTGAAATTTACTGTGCTGTTCAAGTATTATTCAAGTATTTTAATGTTTGGGTTGGTGAGAGCGTGAAACAAAAAGAAATCCATAAATATGTTTGGATGATGATTTAGAGATTTTAAAGGAAAAAACTTAGATTTTTTGGACTATATTTACCACCAAGTGTATTATGGAAACTCATCATTATGAAAGTAAATTTCACGGCTTATCGGAAAGTACATTTTTGTAAATAAATTAATTTTGTTTTCTCTTAATTTGAAAGTCAAAGTTTATCTCCAAGAGAAGAAGAGATAAATAGTTTCAAAGAGGGGTGGGAAGTAACTATTAATTGAAATTAGTGGTAGGAAAAAGAAAGAAAGAAAAAATTCCCAATTTGCAATGTCATCCCAACTGACAGAAAAAAATTAAAAAAGATTAAAAACAGAAGAGGATTGTTTTGATTGTCAAAATGAAAACTAGAGACGTTGACGGTGAAAAAAAAGAAATGAAGAAAAAAAAAACACCAACTATACAACAACAACAAACCCAGTTATCCCATCTAAGATAGGGTACTGAGGGAGCTTGATGTACGCAGCCTTACCCTGATTGAAATCAGGGAGACTGTTTCCAGAATGACCCACTTAGTACCTTTGTGAGCACCGCTAAGAAAATGTTTCCAAGAAATGAAGAAAAAAAAGACCAACTATAATTGAAGAAAAAAAAGACGAACTATGAGGCGTGATCGTTTTAAAGGATCGCGAACTGTTACATTTGATAGAAATTTGCGCGGCCCGAATACTAATAATACCAGATTTTGAATAAATAAAGCGGATCCTAAATTCGAAAAATACCAAACTAGATTACGTGACAAGGGCTGAAATATAAATCCGACCCCTAAGCAAATGTTGTGTTTGGAGCTTTACCGTAAATATTTAAATTATTTATATATCTCTATCAAACTACAATAGACATGCAAATTATTTTTTCCGTCAACTTTTATATAAGAAATCAAATTTAAATATTTAAAGATAATATTTAAAAATAATTTAGGCAATAATAATTAACCCTGAGTGGGTGGCTCAGTTAGATTTATGCTAGAGTTCCCAAGTTTGAGGAGGAGTCTCCTCAGGGACACTGGAGGTTTTGCCGGTCGTTAACTTCAGGGCTCATGCGATTAGTTTGGTAAAGCTAGATACCCATGTTATCTAAAGAATAATATTTAACTTATTTTGAATATTTTAATATCAAACTTAAATATTAATACGTATAATATAATATTCAAACAAGCATATGACAAGCTATAACGAAGTGCCCAAGAAAGTACAACAACAACATCACAGTGGGGTACTGTGGGAGACTGTGCTTTATCCCGATTTGAAAATTTGGAGACTGTTTTCAGAATGACCCACTTAGTACCTATAAGAGAACTCTTTGTGCCTATAATGAAAAATCGTTAGAAACCAATTAACCATAAAAACATTTGTTCCTGCAAATGAAAGATCGTTGGAAACCAATGTACTGAACCAAAAAGTGTTCAAACTCAAATCCATCGAACCGACACATCTATCTAGAATTCAAGAGTAGGAGCTCTCTAAATCTCGTGTATGATAAGATCAACTATGCCAAATTGCCAGCGAGCGAGAGATACTCAAACAATGTGCCTACTTGAGAAGTGAGAACAGCAAAAGTTTTGTTGGACCTAAAATTGAAAAAAAAAAGGAAAACAAAAAAAAAGCGGTAAGCTCATAGCTTGGCAAGTGAAAAGTAGGCAGGTTAATGGCCCTTTTATATTTGGTAAGGAAATGGATGTGATAAATCAAAGTCTAAAGAGAACCAAGGACAAGATGTCCTCTCGTCTCATAATAAATTCTAGCTGTTTGGCCACACTAATTGGTAATTTAAAAAGGGATAGTTAATATAAGGGTATAGAGGATAAACAAGATCTCATAATTGTAATACGTTCTCTTAAAGAAAAATAAGAGCCCTTCCAACTATCCTACCTCTTAGCAACATTAGAAACAACTGGCTCCCAAAAAGAGCTAGCTCTTGGATTTCCTCCCGAAGGTATCCCGAAATATATCAAAGGCCAATGCCACACCCTACCAACTCAATTGCATCAACTCAATTGATGCAGAGTATGCTCTTCTTGGAATTCTGACCGGACCACACTTTGCCATGTTAATCTTCATACCAGAAATCAGAATAGAGAGAACATTCTGAAATACACCAATATCTCCCGGGAGAAACAAAACTGTATCATCCTCAAACTGTAGATGAGAGACGAAAACATTCTTTATACCAACTCTTAAACCATCCACTAATCTCATCTCTCCAGCCAACTCCAATATCCTACTAAAGGAGAAAGAAGATCACCCTGTCGAAGTCCCCTTGAAGAAGAAAACCGTTCCTGGCGGCACCATTAATAAGGTGACAGAAAAGTAAGGATTAGATAAACATCCCCGAATCCACTGTCGCCATCACAAGCCAATCCCTTTCTTTTCAAGAACCTTATCTGAAAAGGCCCAACTAACTCGATCATAGGCTTTCTCAAAATCCAATTTGAAAACCGCCCCCTTGAATCCTTTCCGCTTCGCATCATCTACCGCTTCATTAGCAATCAAGGCTGCATCCAGAATCTGTCGTGCCTCAATAAATGCACTTTGGGATAACGATATTGTGGAAGGAAGCACCTCACTTAGCCTATATGATAACACCTTAGTAACAATTTTGTAAACACTGGTGACAAGACTAATTGGTCTAAAGTCATTTACCCTCACAGATCTATCCTTCTTTGGAACTAAAATGAACAAATTTGAATTTATGCTTTTCCCCATAATGCCATTTAGGTGAAACTCATAAAATACACCAAGAAGATCACTCTTTACCACATCCTAACACTCTTGGAAGAACGCCATAGTGAATCCGTCGGGCCCCGGAACTTTCCCCCTATCACTCTCAACAACCGCTTGCCGACCTCTTCCTCATCAAAAGGTCTCTCTAAACCATTGAGAAAGGTGAGCAGGAATTGAGTGCAAATCAAGACCTTCGATCATAGGCCTCCCAAAATTCTCCTCCTCGAACTAATCTCTATAAAACTGTGTTATTGCATCATTTATGTCATACTCAATTGTAACTAATTCCCCATTATTCACCTCCACGTCTTTTATGTAATTTTTCCGCCCCCTACCATTAACCACTTAAAAAAAAATTAGAATTAACATCCCCTTCCCTCATCTACCGCACCTTCATTTTTGTTGTTGTCTTTGCTTCTCTCGTAATCACTATCTCCAACTTGTTCTTCACATTTAGTTGAGCTTCTTCCAGTTGGTCAGAGTAATCCCCGTCACTTTGCTGCCAATCGAGCACTAAAAGATCTCGCAAAAGCTCACTCTTTCTTGCTCTAGTATCTCCAAACACCTCCTTATTCGTGATCTTTAATTTCACCTTCACATATTTCAATTTCTCCATGAAACAATACCCCTTCCAACCACCGACTACATGCTCTCCTTACCATTCTTTTATTCACTTCTGGAAGTCATGATGAGTAATCCATATATTCTCAAAGCGAAAAGGAGTTTGACCCCATTTAATGGATCCATCATGTAGCAAAACTTGGAATTGATCTGAGGAAGGAGAAGGTCCAAATGCACGTTTGTAAAATTGTCAGCGAAATCTGTGGACACCAAAAACCGATCCAATTTTGAGGACGCCCCCCTTCTACCACCAACTGCCATGTGAATTGCCCATTAGACAAAAAGGTACGTTACACATCCCTAATGAAATCATCAAAATGTGTCATATTAGTGGTAATCCTTGTAGCTCCCAATCTATCTTGTTTATAACGAACAACATTGAAATCACCACCAAGAACCCACCTAGGCGAACATAGACCTGCTAAAGCACCGAGCTCCTCCTAAAAATCCCCTCTTTCCTCCAACCTACAAGGGCTGTACATAGAAGTAAAGAATACCTCACCTTTTCCAATAACATTCAAAAGAACTGAGACACTAAAATAGCCAACCAGTGAGTCCACCCTCGCAGCGAAACGTGTATCCCATACCACCAAAATTTCTCCGAAGCTCCTACGGTAGGGAGATATTCCCATTCCTTATTCCAAGAATCCCATACACTGCGTACAAAAAATAAATCCATAGGTTGCTCCGCCTTTGTCTCTTGGATGAAAATCACATCAAGCGCATCCTTCAAAATAACCTCCTTAATGAGCCCCCTTTTCTCGCGGTTCTCTACCCTATTAACATTCCAACTAATCACCTTCATTAACATTGTAGTGTCCCATGCCTCTACTATTGGCCCCTCTATCATAGTTAATGCTTGACTGTAAATTCTCCAACTCCCTATTCCTTAGTTTGGAAATCCCTTGTGTGGCACTATCTCCTCTCCTATAATAAACCTTGAAAACTTTAACCGTCAAAGAGCCACCACTTGCTAGTTTTAATCCCATATTGGTAAGTAAAGCTTGGGGATCGCTGTTATCATTCTCTCCACCCAAAGGTGCAATCGTAACTACGTTATCCACTCCGCTGACAACTTGTTCTTGCTCTTGCTGCGCCAGTGATAGCATGAGATATATGACTACCACTCGCCTCATTAAAAGAATGTGTATGTGGTACCTCGCTCTCACTTGTGCTTATTGTGTTATTAACATCAAATTGTTGGTGCAAGCTGGTAATCAAGAGCTCTTCATCTTCCTCAAATGGACAAGCATCATCACCTATGTCGTTATCATCTTCTGCACACCAATCTCCACACCAATCCAAAACCGAAGAGGTAGTACCTTCAGAGATATTGCCATAGCAAAATCTGTAACCGTTGCTATGCACCTGCAAAACTCTCTTGGCCTCGGCTGCCAAACCAGCCACCTCACCATCTTTACTTCCTTTGCTTGAAATGAAGATCATTTCATTTATATTTTCTACAGGATCACTCGAAGAAAAAGTCCAAGGCGCGCTTGAATAACCTCCAAAGTGATGCATGAGCATCCATTGGCATTTGCACTCCCACTCGTGTGTCCTCGACCTAGTCGTGCAATATGTTCTTTTGGACCCTTAGAAGCAAGCAATCATTTGTGTGGTGTCCAAAATCACAATGATATTGCAATAGTTATTTATGTGGATGGGGTATATTGAATGGTTGTATGCAAGATCCCATATTGTTGGACGTAGTGGCACAATAAGTCCCCATGCTTCTAGCAACGCGGCTTCCCAATTTCTGTGTTCGACCTTGTTCAACAACTAGTCGATCAGTCGATCGATCCTTTGTTGTTGACAATTCACGAACCACGGTAGATATTGGGAGATATTTGTCTTGCTTGTTCCTCCAAGGAATCTAATCGGAACAAAGCTTGTTGCAAATTTCCATGTTCGGCGGTAGCTTCAATAGTTGGATATTCAGGAAGTGGAGAGAGATAGTTTGCTTTAGGGGTGCATTTTTCGGAATTGTGGGTTTGCGGATATTGTTTGGGGGGTAAATTTTGTGGAGTGTTTTTCGTGGAGTTAGGGTTGTGTAGGATATGGGCATTTGGAGTCATACTTTCCCGATGTGAATCTTGTTCTTGTTCTTTACTATTATCCTGCTCAAATAAGAGACAAATGTGAGGATTTTGAAAATGGGTTTTAGTTTTTATGAAAGCTACTTGGTTTTTGAAAACATTTTGATCTTGTTTTGCATGGAAAACATTTGATTTGAAAGTGTGCTAGGTGCGCGTGTGTGTTATTCACAAGTGATGGTGGCGTGCTAATGCATGCATAGTTTTGACTTTACGGGTTTTGTAATAAGTTTTATGACTTGTGAGACAACAATTGGGTGGAATGACGCATGACACTTGATACAACGTGGAGAATGGGAATGACTCGACACGTTGTGGGAAGAGGGATTACGACGACTAAATGGGCATGCTAAGACTTGACATGACAACAACGTAGGCGTCTTGACGCGAGGAGGATGAACTTATGACGTGAGGGGGAGGGATTATGCGCGTCATGGGAGGGCGGACGGCCCGACTCAACGTGTTTGACATGATTTTGACGTGTTTTGGTTTGACTCGACATGCAAATGAGAATTTTGACGTGTTTTCGTTTGACTCGATATGGAAATGAGAATTTTGGCGTGGTTAACATGCTAGACTCGACACGACGTATCAATACTACGACGTAGGTGACTTGACATGCAAATGGGTGACTCGACACATATTTTGATCGCTTTGACATGCAATTGGGTTGACTCGACATGCAAGCAAGGGGACACGACACATGTGAAGGGATGACTCGACACAAGTTTTGACACATTTGAGATGATCATAACACTTATTATAAGTTGATTTAGCATTTGAAAGGGTGATTGTGACAAAGAAAACATGAAAGATTAACACAATTAATATAGCACGTACACTCGTCAAGCATGTTAAGTTTACTCGGGTTGGTTTATGTAGGTCAAGGCTTGGAAGGTTCTCGTCATCAAACTCGTTTCGTCTCCCGTATGTCCTTGTCGACTGGTAAGAGTTAGTTGGTTCCTTTGCCAATGGGAAGGAAGCATACACGAGTGATGCGCATAGTCTCAAATCGGCGATTAGTGAAGCCAGTGGCCCTCGGCATTTGAGTACTATACCATCGAAGGGCTCTTTAGGGTCATCCTTGAGATAGCCCCCCGGAGTTGACTATACGGACACCGAATTGAAAAGCGAATGCATATGCAAATGATGACAATATAATTAGATAAATTTGTTTAGCGTGTGATATTGGAATACATCGACCTTCAAGTCTCGCTCTCTAGCATCCCAAGCGGAGTCGCCACTTGTAGAGACAGGGGCCCCGATCTTAGGGAACTGAATCCCTTTGGACTAAGTAAACCGATGCACCTACCCGCTAGGTGTGTTAAATGCGTGCTATTGCGCGGGATGTTTATAATTTTTTTAAGGGAGTTACTCATTGCAGTGGGCCATTTTCTCAATGCAGTGTGATTTTCTAAATTATTTCCGAAAAAATACCCTTTTAATAAAAATCCCACCACTAGACCACCGCATTGCCTCTTCTTTTGCCTCACCATCGACACGGAAACTAAGCAAACCCATTATCAATTATTTGCCAACGTTCCAACAATGAGAAAAAATTTATTTAGATCACCAACTACTTACTCTAAGAAGAGAAGACTAAACACAAACGTATATAACAATCAATAATTTTATAATTTAAGTTCACTGCTTAAAATAACTAAAGCACAATTATCGAAGGAGGAAAGAGGCCGATGACGATGATGTTAAGGCGATAGTATTGAGTTTATTTTATATGTTGAAGTACTACGGCTATATAAAATCCATGTGTAAGTTTCGTGACTGTGAAATCCATTTGAACATGTCATCCAATCATTTATAAGATATTTGAACAGAGAAGTCAACTCATGCTTCTTCATCGTTCTTAGTAATGGGGATTATTCTCATCTGGGTAGTGGTGAGGTTGCGAGGGGAAGAATGGGAAAATGAGAGGGGTAAATTTGGAAATTTTGGAAAAAATCACACTATATTTAGAAATATGTCCACTACGTTGAGAAGTTAGGTTTTTAAATTGTTTTGGTTTATGTGTAAATTGAAGTTAAATATAAAAAAATTGTTGTCTTGGAAATTATAGTCTTGTACGGAATGATTTGTTGTTATCTTTAATTTCTGCAAGATTCTTACTCCATTGAACTAATACTTACATCGTACACGTGGGTGTACCTTACTCCGTACACCCTTTGAATACTTGCTTCGTACACCGGGTGTACCTTACTCCGTATCTCCTCTTTGTATACTTTGGTGTATGATGTAATTTACCCTCAAATTAATCATACAAAGAAAAGTTTTGAGTAGAACTTAGTGATAGGCGTTTATCATTCATACATTGTTAATCACTTTTCATGCTCAGCTGAACTAGTATTTTTCTGCAAAAGTCACCTACCAATCTCACTTAAGTTATTAGGTCTGCATGTTATTTAGCAAGAAAGAAGAAAATGAGAAGTTAAGAAATCAAGCAACATGATCATTGAAGTGGAGATCGGTAGTCGATTTTTGATTTTGATTTTTAGGTCTGTACGTGATTTATCAAGAAAAAGACAAACGGGTTGTAACACTTGTAATAAATCACACAAAACGTTATAGCATATATCAGGGCAGTTTGCAGATGAATTGTATCAAACATCGAGACTTGAGTTTTCGATTTTTTATTTCTTCAAAGCTAAATTAGAATGTCAATGAGCAATTAAAGTTACATTGAACTAAAACAGAATGCTAACAGAAAGAAAAGCATGAAGATTCAACGTGGGAGCTCCATAGCATCGGATGAGATTGACTTGAAAAAAGCAGAGGCAGTATTATGAATTAGTTTTCTCTTGTACGTACACTTAGGATGTACCTGGTTGTTAGTTGCAAGTGCTACAAAATTTTCATTAAATCCTCATCATATGAGTAATGGCAGGAAAAAAAAAAGCATCACACATGACCGGCAAAATCACCACAATTAGAATAATAACCATGATGAGAACATAACTAATTGCATAGCCTCAGCAAAAACGCTTCATTTCGTGGAATATAAATCGGTTTTTTATCATTAGCAAATTTATTCTCTCAACAACAATAGCCATAGCCCAAATTCACAAAGGCGATCCAGTGGAATATAAATCGGTTTTTTATCATTAGCAAATTTATTCTCTCAACAACAATAGCCATAGCCCAAATTCACAAAGGCGATCCATGCACCAAAGAAAGACTTCACTGGTTCTCAAAAAAAAAAAGAAGACTTCCCTATCATAATATCACCACCACCAACAACAACAACCGAGTGTAAATCCCATTCAATAGGGGTGCTCGGGGTCGGTATGTACGCAACCTTACCCCTGTTTAAGTAAATAGAGAGGTTGTTTCCGAGATTGACAAATTGATGTATTAAAGTATTGATTTACAACAACTTCACCAAAAATAAAAAGTATTGTAAGGTTTTTATAGCCATTTTGCTATAGTCTATAATCATCTCAAGATGAAAGATAGAGATAATTCTTTCAAGTAAATAGGCACTGGACCCATAGTGATATTAGACCCCATAGTGAAATTAGATCAACAATATCTAACTAATGGCAACCACACTAAGCTCACCCTCTTGAAGGACTTTCATAGCCTCCATACCCACTTCAGATTCAACTGAGGTGAGCACAATCGTTAACCAATGAACTGCAAGTTGTCGGGTAATCTAAACATCAATCCCCTTTTGCCTCGTGTCACAACTGCAATAGTTTCAAAAATCTACCACTTAATATGATATGTGACAAAGGATATAGCCAAATATACAAATAATGAAGAATTTCATCAGAAACTATTGGAAGCTAATAAAGAAAGGCTCAACTGATAAATATTCTCCTTAGTAGATTATATGACGTCAACACTATCTCGTTAGTCTACGCAACAACATAATCTCGTGAGGAATGGAAATGTAGTCCCTTAAACAACTATATAATCTCCCAAGTAAGGTTGTCGTCACAGAATACTTAAGGAGTAGGTTAGCAATTGAATATCCAGTATATTTAAGCTCAATTTAGATGTCAACCTTGAAAAATCCCTAAAGGCAACATGATTTAACTTCCAAACTTGCACTGAGAAGATTAATTAAAGACCGCAATTGGGAAAACAAAAAAATAAACAAAAAGAGTGAATATTACAAAGTAGTCTGTTTCATCCAAAAAAAAAAATTGGAGATCAGGGAAAAAAGCTGGGAAAAAATATCAACGAATCAATCATACCATTTTGTTCCTGTACTTATTAAAAACACTATCTGTCTAAAAAAAACAGGAGGAAGCCAACAACAGCAGACGATCGACAACAATATTCAAACTGAATACTGATGTAAGTTTGTCTCCAAGTTTTTTTTTTTGAGAAAGGAAGAAGAATATTTATTGTTGATATATGTTTGCTCTGAGGACTAAAGCAAATTTGATCAATTGTTAGGTGGCACTCTGGTAGAACCTAAGGGTACTAAAGTTGTTATTGGTGAAACTTCGAAGCAGTCATGTTAATCACCATTATTACTTCTAGTTCCATCAGGAGTGTTAGAAAAACAATAATATCTCAGTTTATTCCTAGAAAGTCATTCACCAGGGAGAAATAAATAGATGATCGCACAGTTCCATATAGACAAAATCTGGCTTATATTAGAGAAAAACATGTAATCATTACAGCCAGAACTAATCCATATTCAAATAAAACCGACAAAAGTAAGTATATCATACAACACATGAATAGTATTGATTGAAAGTTTAGAAACGAACCTTTACATCAACTACCCTTCGATGGTTCTTATACTCGTTTTGAATCTGCAAAGGAGAACAAAAATGGAGAAAAGGAAGATTGCATCAGTATCAACCAACCAACTTTACACATAAGATAATTAGAAACATCAAGGCGGTTTGCTGGAAGCCCATGAGAATGGGTCAAGCAGATGGGGAGGGGGGGGGGGTCATTAGAATGATCAACATCACCCACATCAACGTCTTATGGGTTTAGCAGAAGGGTCAATAGATTGCTCTATCCTTGGTTCTCTGGCAATGTACCTGTCACAAAAATATTCAATTGCAAGACTAAATTATAATTAGCTTTATATCATGAAATTCGCTATAGTATAATATTCATTTTATCATTCGGGGTATATCATATGGGATGCCATAGCGCGCATCAACCTTTGACATGTCACTAACCATTGAAAAAGTACTTTACTTAAAATTTTCTTGCAGATCGATCTTATACGTTACAACACCAAATAAGAATAGATTGGAGCCGTATAATGACACATACATCAACTATGAAAAACAAAGAATCGATAATAATTAAACCAAAATTGACAAACTCACCACTGGTATAATAAGTCTTCAGATGTCCATTTTCCAAATTAAAATCCTGAAATAAATAAATAAAGATGATGGTACAACTAATATGATATTTGTATGTACGTACCAGAAATAGAAAGAGATGCAAAAGAGAGAGAGAAGGGGATAAAGAAGACGAATATAGAGGGAGGGGGGAAGAAGACAATATAGAGACGGGAAAACTAAGAGGCGAGGTTGGGATTGAGAGATAATAATGGTTGAGGAGGAGCGATGTAGGCTAATGTTTTAAAATAATTTAGGAAACTTTTGGTCTAATAAGGGGAGGATCTTTACCGTATATTTTATTGAAAACTGTTACAAAAGAGTTTTTATGGGCTGCAATTACGGAGTATTTGTTAAGAAATATTGTTAGTCCGTTACAAAGATTTTAGTATCCTATATTGTAGCCATTATAAATGTGAAACCCCGTATTTATAAAATATTTTATTAATATTTTAAATGAATTTCTATTATATTATGTAGTTCCTCCCACTCGACCTACACGCACACACGCGTCGGCCGTCAACGGTTGTCTTCGGTAAACCAAACACAAAATCTATAGAGATAC
>ONZK01002338.1:8375-23214 GCA_900322385.1 Pharnaceum exiguum | reverse complement strand
ATCTTGCTTCAACCCCAACATTCTATACCCTCATTCTCATGGTAGACAAGTTGGAGACCATAAGAGTTCGAAGTTCTGCGGATGAGCAATAGTAGGAGATATGGTGGAGGCCTAGACGGACAGGTACATTGGGCTCGACCTCCCACCACATTACATGTTAATTTTCTTTCTAGATTTTGATTCTAGGCTGATAACTACAGCCAATAATCAATTTTTTTTCCCGAGGAGATGTCGTTTAGAGCTTCTGGAGTTGGGTAATATTGTAGATTTATTTTTTGTGAGGGGTTGTAGTATTGTACTATTGTAGATAACTTAGTTGAATGGTTTGTATTGTAACAGGAGGCTTAGTAGGCATTTTGGCTGAATGTAATAAATTTTAGTATTTGAAATTTAAAACTCACAGTGACCATATCTAGAAGCACAGCTCTATTTTTTTTTATTTTTTTTTCTGGACCAGTACTTACGTCTGGTGGTGGACGTAAGTAATATCTTACTTGAGTCCAGTTATCAAAAACCGGACGTTAGTCTGAACCGGACGTAACAAGTCATTATTTACGTCCGGAACCAGACATAAAAAAAGTCATCTTTCACGTCCGGTTCCAGGGAAACCGGGCCGGATGTAAGTAATATTTTATTATTTACGTCCAGAGTTAGAGCGTCCGGTCCAATATGGACCGGACTGGACGTAAGTGGTTTAAACCGGACGTTATTGCGGTTTACTGTACTAGTGATGGTCTGGAGTAGAATGCAGTAAGGGGCGCCCTTTCTATCTATATCCCTCTATACATAAGAGCAAAGCAAGCTTTGTTGTCAAAAGTGTTGTTAACAAGCACACTTGTTACACAAACATGATGAACAACATGAGAATGAAGTATGAGTGGATGGGTAAGCAACTGCTAAAGCTTTTTAAGGTGAGGCCTCATTGGCCAGGAGCTGAAATTGAGATTGCCATCAAACACAAGTTTAAGATACGTGTTAAAAGAGGCTTCTGTTACGAGGTTAATTACAGTGCACGTAAAATGTTGCATGGTTCAATGCATGAGCATCATGAAAAATTGGGATCTTATATTGCTGCATTGAAAGAAAGGAACCAAGCTAGTTTTTCCTTATTGCAAATTGTTCCTGCAAAGGACCCAATCAAACCTCCACATTTTAGAAGATTGTTCACATGTTTTGAGGGTTGTCAAAAAGGGTTTCTTGTAGGATGTAGGAAAGTAGTGTGTCTTGATGCGTGTTTTGTGAAAACATTCCTTGGTGGTGTGTTATTACTTGTTGTTGGTAGGGATGGGAATGATCAGATGTTCCCATTGGCTTGGGGTGTTGTGGAGGGGGAGAATAATGAAAGTTGGGAGTGGTTTTGTCAACATTTGAGAGAGGTAGGTGTTCTGTGACACTGATCGTGATGGATGGTGCTTCATTTCTGATGAGCATAGGGGTATTATAAATGGAGTAGCCAAGTGTTTTCCTAAAGCTGAGCATAGACATTGTGCCAGACATCTGAAGAAAACATATAAGGGAGATGATTTGAAACAGGCTTTTTGGAGAGCTCTTAGAGCATACAACATGGTTGATTTCACTACTGCTATGACTATGCTTAAGTTGATTTCACATGAAGCTGCTGAAGCTTTTTTGGCTCCCCAACCTTCACTGTTTTGCAGAGCTTTTCTGAATGATGATACTAAATGTGATGCTATTGTCAGCAACATGGCTGAAAGCTTCAATGGGTTCATCATTGAAGCAAGGTCAAAGCACCTAATTGACATGTTAGAAGAAATTAGGTGTGCTTTGATGACTAGGCTAGCAACCAAGAAGACAGCAATGGAGCAAAATACTGATTTGATTTGCCCTCGGATAATGGCAAAAGTAGATAAGAATAGAGAATATGTGATTGGCTGCAATCCTTTAATTTCAAGTTACATGCATTTCCAAGTCACACATAAGATGGAGAGCTACTCAGTGAACTTGGAGAAGCATACATGTGATTGTAGAAAGTGGAACATGACTAGCATTCCTTGTTGTCATGCTATGGCTGCAATTTTCTTTCTACGTGATTTGCCAGAAAACTATATTGATAGTTGCTATAGAAGGGAGGCTTACTTGAACACATATGCTGCCAGTATTGCTCTTATGCCTTCATTGAAATTTTGGCCAAGTGTTGAGATGCCTTTGCAGCCACCAAGGACGAGGATTATGCTAGGAAGACCCAAGAAAAACAGGATCAGAGCTCCTCATGAAGATCCAAAGAAGCCTGGGAGGTGGACTGGACATGGAAGGAAAATGAGCTGTAGTGTGTGCCATTCCACTGAGCAAACAAAGAAATTGTGTCCATTGAAGGATAATCCACCTAAGAGGCCAGCAAAGAGACCAAGAGGAAGGCCAAGAAAGATAGCAACTGCTGGTCAGAACACATCAACAAATGAGCATCCACCAGCTCCACAAGCACCAACTGCTCAACCTCGCAGACGTGGAAGAGGAAGACCTAAAAAGCAACCTGGAGTTGCAGCAAACAGTGTAAGTATATTGCTTCTCTTTGAACTGGATGATCTGTTTTCTTCTCTTATCTGTTTCAATGGGTGGAAGTTTGGGTTGGTTGAACAAAAAAAGTCAGATTGTAACATGAGTTATACCTTTGCAGATTGATGGATATGGGGTGTACACAAGTTCTAATGGGACTCAATGGGCAATGGTATGTTTTCGGGTCTATTATTTTTTGAAACATATTGCATACATTTGACTTGAAAAGTGCATTTTGCATACATTTGACTTCGGGGGGAAAAATTTTGAGTCTCGGGTTCACTTCGGGTTGTAACTTTCGGGTCTATTTTGGGTTCACTTTGGGTTGTAAATTTCGGGTCTCGGGTTCACTTCGGGTTGTAACTTTCGGGTCTCGGGTTCACTTCGGGTTGTAACTTTCAGGTCTATTTCGAGTTTCGGGACGGGTTGTAATTATACTTCAGTGTATTTGTTTTCATTGTAACTAACTAGTAATATTAGGTTTGGTGTTGTTCTATGTAGAATGGTGGAGCAGCTGTCAATCTTTTCAATTCTCTCGGAAGTCAAACTTCCACCATCCATGTGATCAATCCCTCTCAAGCAACAGCTGAAACATCAACACAATGAAGCTGTTATGTGTTCTCATGTAATAGAATGTAGGCTAGAATGTATTCGGGGTACATACTTTTGTTTTTTTGGTTGTCATTGGGGTAGCTAGTATGTAATTATGACATGGCCTGGTACATTATCCAAACAATATGCTTTTAGATGTTGATGTGTGTAATTGTCGAATTGGCGTGTTATTGTTGAAACCCTGCACAATTATGTAACACTACTTTCTATTGCAATGAAAAGAAGCATTTTGGAGAAAAATCTTATTTTCATTGATTTGTTGATCAAACATACAAAATATATTGGCTAAAATGAAATTTGCCATTAATTCTCTACATACATTTCATACCTAATCCTCCAATCCAAACTGCTATTCTAAATCAATACATGACAACACCTAAAATAGCCATGATTATCCAAGAAAGAACAAGTAAACAAACAGCAAAATTCTTCCTTTTATTCAACGAAACCAATTGCAATTTGTAGCATTGTTGCTCGGGCAAGGTTTGTTCATCTTTCATGCCTTTAATTTTTGTCTTCAACTTGGTGTACTTAGCTTTCCACTTTTCAACTTCATCAACCAAACCCAAATTTTCCTTGTTCAAGTCAACATTCTTCTGTTCAATACCCATTCCCCGCCAACTCAGTTTCTTCTCCATCTCCTTAAAGCGGTAGTATTCATCAACCCAGAAAAAGTAGCGGCACCTATTAACCTGAATAATACAAAATTGTAATCTCGTTATGATAAGTTAATATTGGCATCCAAATTGGGAAAAAAAAAATTTACTTACCTTATCCTTCCAATTATGACAAGTAAAAAATGGCCTTCCAAAATTTTCTGACTTCTTACATATGTTGATGATAGCTAGGTTTCCTTGTTTGCAGTTGCACTTTGGAACTCCTCCATCGGAGCTTGATGAAGCATGAGCACTCCCAGTTGAATACCCAGATTGAGGAGTACATTAAAGGGGGTTCATTTTTTAGGGTTCTTATTTGGGTTTAATTTGGGGGTTTTTGAGAAATAACAAGACAGATCGAAAAGGAAGAAAGAAAAGAATGAGGGAAAGAAGAGAGATAGAGGGGAGTGTGTTTTATGACCAAAAAAAAGAGGGGAGTGTGTTTTTTTTAGCCAACTCAGCAAAGCCCTGTGTCTATTTGCCAACTCACCAAGCCCTCGCCGGAAATGACCTCTGCGATCATCAGTAAACTGCTGGGGTGAAAAGTCGGGAAACTTTGAATTATTCTCATAAATATGTCAACTTGGGAGTATTCTGGGATAATCGATGCAATTTCGTATTATTCCTAGCAACTTTGGGCAATTTACATCGTACACCCGGGTGTACCTAGTACTGTACACCCACCTTTATATTTAGGTTAGTAATATTGGGCTTTTATTTTTTGTTTATTTAAAAATTAGTTTACATGGTGTACCTAACTCCGTACACCCGGGTGTACCATATACGAATTCACAATTTTGCCTTTTTTTTTTCTTTGAAGATTATGGGGTGATTTAAATCAATAGCTTTTTCCTCAATAGAGTTTTTTTTGGTGGTGAAGAAATGAGAGTTTATTGGGCTAGAAATCTTGTCATTGACGTTAAAGAAAAAAACGGACTAGGGCAATTGGTGTGTGGGTGAGACAAAAGAGACCTACTTAAGAAAATTATTATAGACGGGTGAGTCTCGTGGGTATTCTTCTAGCAGCCTAGCATAGTACGGATTACATTTCATCATACTATACTTCTTATTATTTGGAAAACCTAGCACAAATCAATTAACGTCGCCGGCGTCACTTCAACATGTTGCGCGTTTTTCAATCAAGAGCAATTATACCCCAACTGCAGTATGTAGCTAAAAGAACTAGGAGCGGTACATTCCTGCGATCACTATCGTCATCATGTCGTCCCTGTCCACCTCCCCGTGAGATGAGTCATCTTCCGGCATCTGACACGCCATGGCTAATGGTGAATCCTGAGGTCGATAGCGCGACAGGAGACGTTCTCGAGCGGTTCTACAGTCCAGCGGAGAACAAACTGGTGAAGCTCAACCGCAAAAAGTGCCTGAGAATGTCAAATTCAGCACATTGCGTAGGGTCAACAATAGGAGGTTGGCTTAGCTACGTTGATTCCAACGATTGCTCTATGTATTTGACTAACCCGTGTGGGAATTTGGTTGTTCAGTTGCCTTCTTTGACCTCTTTGCCTTCCGTCCTTGATGTTAAACGTGATCACAAAACAGGTAATGTCCTTTCTTTACTCATGGAGTGTGGCTATAATCGTGGTAGGAATGAGGATACTAAGTGGTATGATCCCAAGTGGGTGGCAAGGCACTGGGTTACAAACATGGCTCTTTCGTCCTGCGAGCCTCGGGATTCTGAGTCTGTTGCGGTCTCTATTCAAGGAGAGGAGAGACGCCTTGTTTATTGTCCTATCGGCAAGGCTGTTGATCAGAGTGATATGTATGATAATAACGAGAGTAAGGACAAAATATATGGCTCTGATGCTGCTTCTCCTGTAGAATGGTTGGATTTGCAAGAGAATTACCACCCTGGTGAGAGCTACAATCAAGCTGTGTATTGTCGTGAGAAAGAACGGTTCTACACCATTTTTGGAAATACAGGGATACAAGCATATGACCTCAAAAAGGATATGAAGAGGAGGTCCAAAATGGTGTACGATGTCCCTATGTGGGTCATGAATGAGGCTTTTGAGGAGGCGGAGGCGAAGCGAAAGACAACAAATTTGTCGGGTTTGGATCAAAATAATCATGGAAAGCACTATTACTTGGTCGCTCCTGGTTTCGGAGACCTTTTTCTGGTAGTGAAGCATTACCGAAGGAATCGTGTACCCCAATCAGTTTCGGATGAGGATGCGTCAGGCAGTAGTTGCAGCAACAATAGTGATGGTTTTGCTCCTTATAAGACTTTGCATTTCGACCTTTTTAGGGTAAATTTTAACTGCTGGTCGAAGAAGTTGAAGAGGGTGGACAGCTTTGGGGGTAAGTATGTTTTTCTTGGGTTAAATCAGTCGTTTGCTCTTTCAGCTGATGATGTCCCATGTTTGAGGCCAAACTGTATCTATTTCAGTGATGATCTCTATGACAAAGAGAAAGTTGATAGCAATTGGGGTTATGACCATGGAATCTTCGATCTAACCGAAAATCGAGTTCTTCCTTTAGGATTCGAGGACCCGTTAAAGGTCCCATTTTCACAGAACTACTCGCAGTTCTGGTTATCTCCGGATTACGTTTAGACTTTTGGCTTGATTGATTAGTACGTACATCTATGTGGCTTTTTTGAGCAATTATTTCTCTTAGGACTTCGTTGTTCCTGGATCACCTCTTTTCTGATGTTTTTTATAATTCTTTATCACAAATTTTATTAGGATTAGTACTAATATTAGCACTAGTATATGCAAGTGAACATACAGTAATGCCTTGTTGGAAAATTAAGTTGATCAGAAGTTTTTCCCTTCACAGATTGATCGTTTACCCCCTTCGTCTTTTTTTGAAGGGTTGTTTGTTGCTTCTTCAAGTGTGCATTTGTGAACTTGTGCGTGTTTTTTTTTTGTCTTTTCAATGGATTCCTTGCTCGTGTACAAGTAATGCTTTGAAGAAATGCTGAAGGACTCGTGGACTTAAGATGCCGCATATCACACGTTATATTGACCCTCTTTGGCAGTCTGTGCCATTAACGTTGGATTCATTTCTTGTATTCATTGACACTTGACAGTACAATCTTTCACAAAAAGTGTAATACCGGTGATTTATGTGCTCTTTAGAGATTGGTTACCAGCTAACATGCTTGCCTAACCATGCAACCCACTTCCGGTCAGCTCCTTATAAACTTACTACTATTAATGATGCTGCACGAATAGCCAACCCGCAGCCCATTTGAATACATTTCTCCGTATAATCCACAATTGACATCATGTTTGTTACGTTTGCTAAAGGAAGGACATGAGAAGCGACTAAGCGAGGGTAACAGTAGTTATATGGTAGAAATGGGTGATAGAAATGTTTACCCATCTCGGAGAGTAACATTCTTGATGACAACCAATAACACAACCAATTGGTTTGATTTAATAGCCTGGATTGAAGAGATCCTTCCATTAACTTCATTCACTTGATCGATTTCTCTACGTGTCCCAAATAATACTTTAAAATTCAAATTTAATATGTTTGCTTCCTCCAATCGTTTGTGGGAAATTTTCATTCCTGAGACATTGAAAGAACTTGTACGACCAGTGTGGCTAGGTCCTATCCTGACATTTACGCATGGTTCGTTAAATACTTAGATGTGACTATCATTCTGTGACAGCTCTAAGGTCTACTTTGTATGATGACAACAACAACGACTACAACAACAATCGAGTGTAATCAGTAATCCCCATTCAACGAGGTGCTCGGGGTCATGATGTAAAATGAAATTATTATTCGCTTGTGCGAACAAAGGAATGGCCAAACAAATGCCACAACCACTATGGTACGGTGTTACAATTTTTAAATTATCCTAGTTATTGCAAATGAAAAACATCAAAAAAAAAAAGTTACAGAGATTTTGCTATCAAAGATGTGATAATAATGGCTTTAGAGTCTAGAACCTTCTATCAAAATCGTCGTCCGTGGTGACCATTGCAAAAATGCTCCTTATTGTTAACTACGATACATATCTGCAATTTTGATAATAAATTTTTTATGCTTTTACCAAAAAAAAAAGAGAGCAAAAAAAATGATTCTCCCTCAAGAAACCAGACATGGTCTGTGTTTTGTGTCGTCAAAAATTACAAAAAATTTCTTTTCAAATTCGGATTGAATGATTTAAAATCTGTTCAATGGTTTATGCTTAAGGTAAATTCATCAAAAATGAAAAAAAAACAAAAAAAATAAAAGCTCCAAAACTTTTTGAAATTATATCCTTTTATTTTTGCCCAAGTTACCTATATATCTTCCATGAAATAGAGAGTTTTTTTTTATGGCTTCCTTGAAATAAAGAGTTACCTAAATGCTTGCTTCTCCATTCTTAAGAGTCAACAACAACAACAATAGAGTAATCCCATTCTTAATTAGAGTCCAATATCACTAAATCACCAAAAGTCGCCCTTTCTATTGCCCTTGACCTTTGCTGTTCTTTCTCTGTGCTTAGTTTTACTGCTCCAGTCTCATAGTCAAAACGCATTAAGCCCATAACAATTTTGTTATTTGACATTGATTGGAAAATCTCACTTGTAGCACGTCCATAAAACTGCGTCGTTTCAAAGACCTAACGGGGAAATTGTTCAATGACCACCCTGCTGTAAAAAACAAAAACAAAAAACCCCATTGTGGTTGAGCCATCACGCCAACATGTTGCGCTTATCTCAAACTAGAACAATATGTCAACAGCTAACAAGCACTTACCGGAGCTTCCTGTCAATGCCATCATGTTCACCATATGGGGGTCATCGTCATGTCTCCAATAAAGTACTTATGCCGGAAGAGATGGAGGTAGAATGTCTGCCGAACAGTGAGGCGCCATGGCTGATGTTGCCGCCCGAGATTGACAAGTCCACAGGGTACAAGTTTGAGCGGTTCTACAGCCCAGCGGAGAACCGATACGTGAAACTCAACCGCAGCAAGTGCCTACACATGTCAAAATCAGCAAATTGCGTAGGGTCTACCATAGGAGGTTGGCTTAGCTACGTGGATCCCAACAATTGCTCTATCTTCTTGGCTAACCCATATTCCAATGATGTTGTTCAACTGCCTTCGCTGACTACATTGCCTTCTGTGCTTGATGTCCAACGTGATCCTGGAACTGGTGCTGTCATTAATTTACACATGGGGTTCGGATATTCCCATTCCCGTTGTTATGACACTAAGTGGATGGCCATGCAGGGGGTTACCAACGTGGCGCTTTCGTGGTTCGACCCAAGGGTTTATGAAGCTGTTGCGGTTGCTATCCAAGGAGAGGAAAGACGTCTTGTTTACTGTCCAATCGGCAAGGCGCTCTGTAATCAGTGTGGTGATGATCATGCTGATAATGAGATCAATATTGCTAGTGATACTCCTCTTGAATGGTTGGGGTTTCAAGAGGATTATCGACCAGGTTGCAGCTACCATCAAACTGTGTATTCCCAAAGAAGCCATCTGTTCTACACTATTTTCGAAAACACAGGGATACAAGCATACGACCTCGAAACGGATAGGAAGAGGAGGTCCAAACTGGTGCTCGATCTCCCGATGGAGTACATTGATGATGCTCTAAAGAAGGATGCAGAGAAGCGGGAGAACGTTAAGTTGAAATACCGCTTTGATACATATTGTCATTCAAAACACTATTACCTGGTCCCCCCTGATACTGATCATGGAGACCTTTTGCTGCTTGTGAAGCATTACCAAGGTTATGTTTCTGACAAAGTTCATGGGTATAAGACTTTTCATTTCGATGTTTTTAAGATTGATTTGAATGCCAAGGAGTTGGAGAGGGTGGACGGTATTGGGGAATATCGGTCCATTTTTGTTGGGTTGAATCAGTCCTTCAGTGTCTCGGATAATCAAGTCCCAGGGTTGAGGCCTAACTGTATATATTTCAGTGACCATGGATATGACAAACTTCTCTACGATTGGGGTTATGACCACGGAATCTTTGATCTATCAGAGAATCGCATTCTTCCTCTGCTAGGAAAGGTGCCATTTAATTATAAGGATTATTATTGCTCGAAGTTCTGGGTTTCTCCGAAGATCGCTTGGTAATGAAATAATGAAATGTATTTTCAACACTTAGCTTTAGGCACTGGCTTCATCAGTAAGTATACCGTATACGTGCTCGTTTCTGCAGTAGTTTTCACAGGATATGCCGTTCTATTAGCTGTCTTTTGAATTCAGAATCTTTTACTATGTAATGCTGGACAGAAAGACAAATAACAATCTTTTACTATTAGCTTTAGCATGTTATTATATTTCTGTTTGAATAGTACTCAATCTTAATATCTGTTTTATGCTTATGAACTTTTAGTGTGTGCCAGTGCTGCAATGTATTACCAATTTACCATGTTAGCAACCAACAACATAGCTTTAGTAGTTCAGGATACTTGTTTACGTGAGCTAGGCTAGGATTTTGTTTAGATAACTTAGGTTGAAATTGAGGAGCTTCACATCTCTTCAATTTTTTTGAAGTCGCATCACTGAGGAGTGTCACTTGATGCAGTTGTTTCTCTCTTTTCTAGTGCTACTTTGAACCAGAAGTCAGAACATTAGGTGGATTTGTGATCTTCTTAGGATGTTCCGTCAAAAAATTGAAAGGACTTTGATTTTCTATTCCAAGCTGTAAAAATACAATATGGCCAGTCTGATTAAGGCTCTGTTTGCTATGAATTATTCTTATGCATTTGGTAATATGCGGACTTGTTGAATTTGTAAGCAAGACAGGACATCTAGCTAGTGTGAAACAAATGGGTGACGAGCTGGAAACATTGAGACAGTGATGAACTGATGAGTAATGGAGGTTTGTCATTTGCAAAACAAATTGCGGGTCTTTTTTGTTGGTGTCAAGGAAGCTATACAGCTTTTTTCTTTTCTTCCCCATCCCTGCATAGTCATCCGTAGGCATCTAGGGCGTGCTGCTTTTTTTGTTCTTTGAAAGGTAAGGAATTGAGTACTAAGAGGGCCTTGTCTCGAGGGTAGGGGCCTGCTGCTTGTAGTGATTAACATGTACTGATGTATGCATGGATTTTTTCCAAGTAGAATTTCGGATAGTCACATTTCATATCAGAAACTTCTCCTGAAACATGAAACTTTTACTTTCTTCAAAAGTAGTCACATCACCAAGATAACTATTGAGTGACGGGAAGGATGGCAGGAGTATCAAAACCTTCCTTTGTTACATTACTTTAGAAAGAGCTTAGTCTAAAAAGTGTGCCATAAGCGTGCCAAGGTTCAAGGCTCTAGCCAATGCGCCCAATACTAGTCGTAACACGCACCTAGGCCAGAAGGTGCACCTCAATGCGCTGGGGTAGGAGGTACGCATAGCCACCAGGCTCCTGTTGTGCCTAGGTGCGTATAGCCCCTTTTTAAACCCAGAATTTAGCAGATTTTTAAAAGTGACAAGTCTAAATTTTCCATCTGGAGTAGCAAGTGTTGGAATTGTTCAGGTCAGAGATTTGCTCCTTTATCCTCACGTTTAGGCTATTGACTCTGAAGGTCTTATTTGTCGTGTTGGTTGTCTGTTATCCGTTTAAATTGTAGATTAGACAAGAGGTGAGTTGATTTGGTGCTTGATCCATCATTCAGGCCGGAGTCAGCAAGGCATCAACACATGGTAGAAATTCTGACATGAGTGGTATTCTGATGTCTGGGTCATGAGCACCTACTACCGAGAGGTTGCTGGTTACATTTGACGTCTGTCTCTGAATGTAGCTCTGTATTCAGAAGATGTACTTCACTGATCTGTTAGGCCTTTGACAGAATTTATGAAATGTTTTTTTGTCTCTGACATGTACTTCACTGATCTGCTGTCTGAATGTGAATAGGCACCATGATTGTAGATTGATAGATTCCAATTCTAGACTGGCAAAGTGGCAAGCTTTCCTTTGTACGTTCAATTAAAGATCTAATCTTTCTATGTTATGTACGTATTTGCAGAAAAATATGGGGTTGGATAGTTTGGACATCGTAGAACTTGCCATGGCCTTGGAAGAGGAATGCAAGCTTGAGATTAATGACTTAGAGGCTGATAACATCGGCTCCTGTAAATTGGCCATTGAATAACATTCACAAATCACAACCCCCCTCTGGCTATTTCAGTCAATCTTATAATGTTGGGAAAATTTGTCAAATAATTTTATCTATTCAGTGCATGAACTGTGATGCAGCCACCTCTTTTCAGTTGACGATTATGAATAAATCTTATGGTACAAATTCATGGTATTGTTCATCTTCCTGTTCTTAACTGTACCCTAATTGTTTATATCACAGAACGTGACCATGAGCAATATGCTTCCCTTCCTTACTACCTTTACCCCTGTCTGATCCAACGGAGCATTAGCGATATGCTAATGTCTTATAATGGCGTTTAAGATGCAAATGTGGAGGTCATTGTTCTCATCTACGAAGAACTATGAACAACTCGAGTCCCACAGGCCACAACTATCAAGTATTTTGGTCGTTGTAAACCTTTTTTTTCTTTCACAAAATACATACGCAATTCTTGTCACTACCTATGTTCTCAACTTCTCATTCCACATTAGTCCCCTTCATTTATGTAAAGTTACTGAGGAAATTTAGTACAAGGTGTATCTCAAAAAAAAATTAAGTATCAAAAAAAAAGTACTTTTTTTTCTTTCACAAAATACATACGCAATTCTTGTCACTACCTATGTTCTCAACTTCTCATTCCACAGATGAATCTGATTATCTGAGCCTCTGAGGTACTTACCGGAAAACATTTGTTAAAAGGATTGCAAAAAACGTAGCGCTAGAAGGAGGGCTTGAACCTCCGACCTTGTGGTTAACAGCCACACGCTCTAACCAACTGAGCTATTCCAGCTTTTTGTACATCGGTAGAAGAGATAAGATATAAAGTTAAATTACGCCTTTGTATACATAATAATGCGTACTGGATGTAGGAATTGTTGAAGTTCGTACGAGGATCATCAGTAAAAACTAAAAAGTGGTCGATGAAGAAAAAGAAATAAGTAGACATTTTGATTATTCAGTATCGTGAATTACACAAATCAGTAGAACATTGGGATGAATCATAATTCTGAATTCATTATCTAACTATCCCTCATTACAATATTGAGGTTTTCAAGCAACTTCCATATACAAAAGCTTTTGCCAGATTCGAGAAGGCCAATCCTAAAGACAGAGGAGGGTAGCAAAAAAAATAAAAAATAAAAAGCCAAGTAGTTGAATGGGGCTGAATATCTCTAAACAAAACCAGCCTAGACTGCCACTTTCAGGAACCTGGAATCACGAGCAAACAGTAGTTCCACGAGCTAATCAGAACATTTGAGGTCTATGTGAGGAGGTTTCCGGACAGACTATCTCTTCAGAGCATTCATCTTTTCCCTGAGGTAGTAAAGCTTAGCCCTCCTCACCTTCTTCTTGTCCAGGACTTTTATCTCCTTAATGTTGGGCGAGTACCTGATACATTCAGATTGTCAGCAGAGACTCTACAGATAAAAAGACAACATGTCTCCGGAAGCAGTTTTGGTAGTAATAATTACTCTAATGGCAGAGACCCGCACATCCAAACTATCAAGCAGCGATACACTAGCTCAAAGGTTACAAGAACAGAAAGTATTTTCTCCAAGTGTTTTTTGAGATCACATACAATGGGAGAAGGGACTCCACTCCAACTCCAGCAACTAGCCTCCTTATCCTAATTGTTGTATTTAGTCCAGCGTTCCTCCTCGCTATTACAATTCCCTTTATCGTAGTGACACGTCGTTTGTTCTCTATCTGGAACTTCCTGTTAGAACACAACCAGGACATGTGAGAGAGGCGAGGAATCTTTCCAGAGAAAGACATCTTTGTTAAAAGTGTACTTAAACTTCACCCGCCAATCTCAGTTGCACAATATAACCAGGTCTAGTATCAGGTATTTCTCTCTGCACCTTCACATGCTCAACTGCCTCTTTATCCAGAATCTAATGGCAACAAACGTAAGACACCAAATATTTATTAGAATCAATTGCACACCAAGAGAAAAGAAAAGAAAAGAAAAGAGAAATAATGTCATTACTTGCATTATGTGTCTTGCTGTTTTATCAGGTCTCTTGAATTTAATGCGGGCAGGTGGCTCAATTTCAGCAGTAGGTTCTTGAGATGCAGATTGCACAGGACTCGTAGCTGTAGTGAAGCACCTTTGGGAAAAGGCTGCAGATACAAGAGACCAATTAGGTATACCACACCTCACATTTGCACTTTGAATAGTCAATGAAGGCCGGCCAAACGCACATGCAGAAGCAGAGTGCTGGCTTAGCATCCTTACCTAAGAAAACCAAAGTTGAAAAAACAGGGAGTGTTTAGTACTATTAGAAAGAGAAATGAGACGTTGTACGATTGGTTTACATGTAAAGAACCGCTTTTAGGTACAAGATATCAGTCACTATATAGGAGTTACAGAGATTGAACCTGACAACATAACACAAAAGACAGAATATGGCACCTCTAATCCTGAAACTGCAAAACATGACGAGATTTTCAACTTGAGCACAAGATTAATGACGGATCCTTCTGAAAGGTTGGCCAGATGAATACAACACTTAGCTTTAATCCAAAACTAATTGGGGTCGGTTAACAATGGACTGAAACAATTTTTGAAAAAAAAAACACACGCACACACGCAAAGACACAGAACAATCACATATGTTGGAAATTTAGTACTAGTGCGGGTTTAATTTGTAGTGAGTTTGAGTTAGTACAAATAAAATTGTACGAGAAGTTAACTTGTACGAAGGGTGAAACTAATACAAGTGTTGAGTTATATTGTACTGAAACTGCACTTGCATTGCTTGCATTACAATGACTGACTAACATGACTATATATAGCCAATATGCGTACATGTTGTTGAAGCAAAGAGCAACTAAAGTCAAATGTAGCCTCCTACCTACAAGCTAGCTCACATTGAGCATTCAAGGTAAATAGTCAAATGCAATAGTAAAAAACATGACTAGTTTTGGACGGTAACAATCCTAGTCCACAAATGACATGAGCATTTGTAAAATGTGATTGCCGACCATGTGTACAAACA
>ONZK01002335.1:33560-44471 GCA_900322385.1 Pharnaceum exiguum | reverse complement strand
CCAAAAAGCATATGTAAGTTATAACCACAGTTAAGGTAATTGGCAATCCTCATGCATCTTACCTGCAAGTAAGATATGTATCAGAAGGGAGGTAGGGGTGGGAGCCCGTTGAAGCCCATTGACCAGCTTCTTTCTCAATCTTAAGACCACCAACTGGCTTCCCAGCCTGCAAAGCACCTTTAATAGCAGCATCCATCAGTCCTGGACCAGCTCCTGTCCATGTAGTGCTGTTCAATAGTTCAGCAACCTGAAAACTAAAATGGAATTGCTCTTAGAAGATAAAGGAGCAAAGAAGTGAAATCTGCTTATGCTAATCAATTTTGCTGCTTTCATTTATGGTCTGCAAAGATCCGCCATACAATAAAAGATAAGAGAATTATGATACGCATGCACACGGCACCCATATAGTAAAATAGAAGCAATGGGATAAATCCACTTTAAAACTACAATAAATGAGTGACAGAACTGTTCCAAAGAAACTGAGCAGGACTCTGGAGATTGAAACCAGAAGAACGGTATCAGTAGACTTGCCTGTTTGCTAAGTTCAAGTGCTTGCATATAATGTGGATGATCGGTACTTGGCCGTGAAGATCCAATGTAGATTACTCCCCTACCTAACCTGTGAATTAGCTCATAACATTGCTCAATCTCCTTCCTGACCTTCAATGGAAAGAGAACAGAACTTTGACTTAGTTCTAAGACACTGGAGATAAAATGTTGAAATGTATGATCCTTGTGATGATATAAAGTATGAATGATATTTGGAGAGAACAAGAACAAATAGAGAAAGCTTCTTTTTTATTGAGAAGTGTCAAATGAATGACATATTGTGTTGCAATAATGTCAATGTGAGCTACACTATTTATAGAGTTGGATGAATAACAACCTAGCGTTGAATACAAGCTATTCTCTAACTGATTGTGTAACAAACTCACAGCAGTGTAACAGCCTGGATTTCTCTCTACAAACTAATTTTTCCCGCATAGTCTTCTTATTGGAGCAAGGTGTGCTTGATCAGGTTAGCACGTGCTTGGCTTCCAGCTTGCTCACGTGCATCTTGTATTCTATATACTCCATTATAAAATACATCCATATCAAAAGGCCGCCAGTAAGTAGAAACAAAATAACTAACGTTGAGTGGGTAGCTCAACTGGTAAGAGCTTTGAGATCTATTCTCGAGGTCCCAAATCCCCTCAGGTCCACTAGAGGATTTCCCGGTCTTTAACCTCAGGGCGTATGCTATCTAAAAAAAACTAATGCTATTTCCATAAGCAGCCGTGGAAACCATGCGAGACCCTGGTGAGTAGACTGCCCCTAGCTGATCACGAGGATGGTGATTTGATGAATCAAACTCCTCAATGTCAAATTGTCAATGTTTGAAAATCCTTTTTTGAGTAATTTTAATCTACAACAACCATGAATAAGGTCTTCAGTCTAAAACTAAGCAGGCACTGAGTATGATACTAAATTCATTCATTATACAAAAATAGTTATGTTCCTAACTCTTAAGAGCAGAAAGAAAAGAACCAAAAAAAAAAAAAGCACAGTGTATGATGCACATACTGCCTAGACTAGTCAGTCTCGGCTGATCAGCTGACTCTTCTAGAGTCTATTAGAGATAACTTTCTCTACTTTGTAAAGGTTATGCCGCAAACACTTGAAGATGATGCCTGGTAGGCACTGAGGTAATTATAATGATGAGGATAATCTTTTGTGCTCTTCTGAACCTATCAGAAAGATACGCTAGCCACAAGAATTGACATATAACAACTAAGCTGTAAGGGGTTGGCTAACAAGGACCAAACCGGGATTCTCACTAACAAGAGGACATAGGAGCTCGTCCTGACTTTCTTACAGTCAATCAGCTCCTGCTACAGCTGATTATTGCTCAGCTGATAAGTCCGAAAGATTTTGTTATTGTTACTGTCAATGTAGTTACCGTTTCATGCCATGCCAGCAAGATATGAAAGATATGCCTCGACAGTGCCAGATTAGACCACACAATGCTACACCTTAGCTTCTTTTATTCCCCTCATTGAGTCGTACACCATAGCCACCTTGTTAGACTTGTCGCCCAAAATGATGCAGGTTGCTGCAATTTCTGACTCCAAACACCTTTCAGTTCAGGAAACTCTCTGGGAAGATTCAGTAACAGGCTTGACACAAATCCCCATTCTACCTATTAACTCGACCCAAGCACTAAATTCAATAATAACACCAGACAAGCAACAGAGAATCTTCTACATGAAATTGGCAGGATATTCAGTAAGAGGCTTCCTTCTGGTATCAGAACATTGTGCTTGTAGGAGCTCTAAGGCAGCCTTTCACTCAGGATTTTGCAGACAGGTCACAAAGCCAGAAATTTACAGAGACATCCAAACAGCAGTGTGATTAAAGAATCATCAACCAAGAAAATAGCACAAACTAAAAAACATCCGCAAATAAGCAATCACTGATTCATCATGGTAGCTGATCAGAACTTTCCGTCCCTGGGAAAAAATAAAAAGGAAAAAAGAAGAAGAAGATGACAGTTACCTTCTACAAAGCCGATCTTATATACCCTAAAGCTGACAAGGCTGCTGAACATACCCCAGCTTAACCACAAATAGATGATACAAAGGCTCCCCAGAAAGAAGGTGGCTGTAGAGTCTCACTGATGTTACTATAGAGGCTTTCAGTTGAACTACACAAAATAACCACTTAATTCATTTTGTTAAGAAGTGCATGGCAATAATTGAATACTTAAACAGATTTAATCTTTATCCATTTTCCCAATCAGTTTTAATATCTGCCGAGGTAGGCTCCCTCAATACCTTGATTTTCCAAGGAATGCAATACTTCTAATATCTGTTTATTTGATATTAGTAATTCTGTTAGCAGAATCACTTGTAACGATAGAAGATAGTATAGTATAGCTTAGCTGGTAACTTTACTGTTAACTGGCCATACAATATTTGGTGTTTGAATCCTGCACTCATATGCAACAAGCTTGGAATTATTGCCTGAATACTATATCGCCAATCTATCACCCTTTCTTAAAGGAAACAAGAGCTATTTAACCTTCTTGCCTTCTGGTTGTCAATCTTCTTACTGGAGGCTTTTTCCACATTTCTCTAAAAGTGAAGTGAATCAGCACACAGAGCACTTATTTGTTGATATTGCCAATTTATTCTATCAAATTAAAACCTATCATCTACAATAAAAATTGCCTCTATCGGAGAAAAGCTTTAGTACAAAAATGCATCTGGCAATAAAGGTCACGGGATAGAAGATAGTTCAAAATCCTGGCTGTCCCTAACAGAAAAAGACACGAAGCTGATACAGAACCAAATTAAATACCCATCTACATGGCACACTCACATATAGAATGCTGGAAAAATTGAGCAAGATGTAAACCTAGAAGCTTCAACTAAAAAGTCAACTTCAAACAAAGGAGAAATGATTCCAATATCATTACCAACACCACTAGAATAACTTCTGCAGAATCAAAAAAAGATAAACTTACATATTTGTCTGGCTATCACCTTCCATTCAAGGGTGGACTATGTTAAACATAACCCTCGATTTCTACAAGATTCCTAGCCATTCTTATTCAAAAAAATCCAATGACACAAAAAGTTTACCTTTCTCCCAACCTCATCAATGTTCAGTAAACAATTGGATAAAGAGACCAGTTTTCTACCAACTCTGAAAAACTCAATGCATCAGTATTGCAGCAATCAAAAGGTTCCACAACTACATTTATCCTCTGAAAGAATGCTAGATCGGACCTCTAATCCTGATTCTACCAAAAAGTTCTCTCAACCAGGCCCATGAATGAACCGAGTTTTCTCACCACTATGCCCAAATTGTTTTCCTTAATAGAGAAGAATAAACCTTTTTCTTTTCACCTGTAAGGGTGCTCTTAAGCTCCTTTTGTCCAAACTCCAAACATACCAACGCAACATAGATTCAATGGTCAGTCATCTATGTGTTCACAAAATCCAATTTGATACTTTTCTCAAAAAAAAAATCCAATTTGATACACATAATAAAAGACACTTTGAGGAGATAATAAGCAAAAACATGTCACATTCACATACAAGCTTAGATTCAGTTACTGCCCAAGCCTGTCAGTGTAGGGAAACCAAACTCACAATTCAAAGGTTTTTGAAGCATCAGAACAAATTCCTCACTAAGCAAACCCCTAAGTCTAAGCCACATGCTTATTATATGATCTACCTCACATAAATACAACCTTTCCAACAATATGCTCAATCAAAAACCAATTATATGATTACACCAAAACCACAAACAGCAAAAGAAATGATCTTTAGTAATAACCAGTCATTGTGCAGGCTAATGTCTTTGCTAAGCAAAATGCATCAACAAGATAACAAATTACTAACTTACTAAACCATGCAAGAACTTTATATTATACATCACTCATCCATTCACTAAGTTTTTCCATTTGGGTATCTAAAAAAATCAAACTATACAACAAAATAGACTAAATGAAAGGAAATGCAAAGTGGGTATAGGAAATGATACCTCAAGGGCACTTTGCCTCTCTTGAAAATCAATCATTTCAGTAGTATCAGTCCCTTTAGAGCAAATGGGCACTTGCATTTTGGCTTCTTTATGTCTAAGTGTAAGTCCCCAGGGGCAGTAGTTTGTTGTTGTTGTTGGGTTGAAGTTGATCAAGTGATCCTTTCTCTCACCTCCTCCTCTTTGCAGCTTGAAAGACTGCAGGTTTGGGTGATGAAGTTGTGTTGGTGATGCATGATAGTTGGATGATATGACCAGGTTGATGAAACCCATTTGTGAAAATGGAAATTAGTTGCTAATGACAAAGAAGGGGGTGTTGTGTTGCTGCCCAAATCGAAATTATTTACTGTGACAACTAACAAAGTAACAAGTATGAGTTGTATTTTAGTCTGTTTTTGGTTCATTAGAAAAAGGAAAAGAAAAAGAGAATGAGAAAGAAAGTAAGAGGATTGTTTTTTGGTTCTGCCTTGCCTGTTGAATGTGTTGATACTGTAGATGTAAGCATGAGTTCACCAGAAATTTATACATAAGACTGGTATCAAGCAAAGTAAAATTTTATCTTTTCAACTATTTCTTACACTGGTTTAGTGGTTTTACCCTTATTTCTTAGATAGATATATACCTTTGCATTTAGTGAGTATCCTATATACTATTAGTCACCTTGTGGATCTTATTAGTCTCCAAAATACGTGTACTAGTTATCTCATCTTTAATAACTGTGGCTACATACATACCAACTTTGTTCAAAGTATACCCTTGAACAACTTCTGAATTTAACCAAATTTTTATTAAGACAAGGAGCGATTCTCTTTAACGTGACTAAAAGATGCCTTCCAACAAAAGCACAGATTTTCCGAAAGAATAAAAATTATCTAGTTGTAATTTCGTTTAGCTAATTAGCTTTGACTTAGTTAAACACCATACTTAGGCCGGAATTGGAAACTTATAAAAGCGGATAGCAGTTAGTAGATTGTGATAGCATATTTGACTAGCAGATTGTATGTGACAAAGTTTGTTCATGACCACAAAGAGTGTAATTTGAATAACAATTGGGTGATAGTTGATACGGCAACAAAATGCAGTATGATTTGGGACAAGTTTAGAGTCAGCTACCATCAACAACAAAAAAAGGTACCAACGACAATAGTGAATTAGTAATGCCATGATGATGAATATCAAGATATTAGTGTAGTGCTTATAATAGAACTGCACAGAATTGTTTTCCTCTTATGAGTTGAATTACTGTCAAAAGTCCTTGTAACATGTTCTTCTGACAATTACACATCCAACTCTTATCTGGAGAGTGTTGCTAATTGAACATTGCCTCTGCCTAAGATTTGACCTTTACCTCACCATACAATCATACACTAATACTCATCTCAACCTCAGAAACCAAGATTGGCTTTGCCAACCCAAAACTTACCAAACAAAACGCCGCTGAACAGAAGTTATAACCGGAATCTCACTGGCTTACTTGCGGCTAGCACCGGCAGATGAATTCCTTGTGCCTGAGGGAGAGGTGGAAAATCCATTAGCTGACCACCTTTGATACCTCTGATGACCCTGCTTCATCATCTCATCGTTGTGGTCCACCAAACATGGGTCTCATATAGGCGTCGTCGAACTTCCTCCAGTAGGAATGAATTGTGTGAACTGGTCTCTCTATCAGCATTGTCAAACTATCCTTAGCTCGACTAAGATTAGTTGCAGCAGATTCATCCATTGAAAGCATTGGAAGAGTTAAATCATCTTTGGGAGACTTTGGTTCAGGACCAGGGCTATTAGGTACAAGGCAAAGTACTAGAGGCTTTGTCAGAAAACCAAATACCTGCATAAACAAATTACAGATTTTTAAGTACATGGCTACTTCCACAGTCTCTAGCTACAGTACAAATTGACTGTTTCGCTTACCAACGTGGTGAAGAGGACAACTACTATAGTGATGGTAACCATTGTTGCATTGACTGTATCAAGCGTTACACCAGAGTACGTAAACTACACATGTACAAGAGCGTGTTTCAGAAAAATACTTCACAAATTCTATAATTCTTGAATTCTGATATACTAGAAATTGGGTAATGAACTAACGGTATCGTAACCTGATCAGACAAAAGAAGCAACTTTTCCAAAATTTCTAATGTGTAACGAAGCAAACCTGTTTGAATGCCAAAGCTATTGAAACTGCTCCTCTCATAAGCCCTGCCCACCATATAATTACCTGCACAAAGCTGAAATTTAGTCATGGCTGAGTTCCGCAAGAATGCTTTCAAAAAGAAAAAAAAAAGTCACGCATGAACGTATCATGTCCCAGAATAGACCAATAACAGTTACCTGCTGTCTGAAAGTAGTAGATGCTGTTTTTCCCCTATTTTCTTTGTTCATATAATTTGACAAGGCAGACACCGGAAACACAAAAGCAGCACGGCCAACCAATATAAGAAAGACTATGGTAGCGTATATCCCCACCGATTTTCTGACACTGCAGACAGATATTGAAAAAGGAAGCAAAACACAAAATTATTAACTCACCATGAAATTTTCGTGAAGACGTTATGCTCTAGCTTAAGGATGCCTCAGTAACTACTCCCTATTTCAGCAGAATATTGAAAGATACTCTTTTCGACATGCTTGACCATTCAGATATTACATTTGGTCAACAAAAGGAAACATTGCAGGCTGAGGCAATGGATATAGAGAAAACATAAATGTCACCATGACTGTGAAACGTTGATGGTCCAGTCGCCTCAACGTTCCACTCAAACTGGAGAGGTAAAGTACAAATTAAGCTTTCCATTCAAGCTCATAACAGTGAAATTCATTGTCTTCACTATGTTGCCAGGAAGATAAAACCGTACCTTAGCTTGGTCATTTTCCATTTCTCAATGTCAAAGGCATCAGTACCCACGTACAGAAAGATGAAAGTCTCGGCAATAAATGACATTGTTGCAAATATATGCCTGCAGTAGTCCAACAGAAACAAGATAGTAAGGGAACTATGAACAAAACTGCTTATCTGCTCATCTAACCCTGCAAGATGCAAAAGGTAGCCTTACTCCAATTAGAAAAAGAACCTGATGCTTGGATACTTTTAGTTTAATACCAATAGCTAACATTGCTGACACCATCCATTAATTTTAAAAAAATAAAGAAATTATTGAAAATGATAAATGTATGCTACCTCGTTGTAATTCTTGAATTTTCTGTGATATTATGCCAGGCATAATGTGACATGACAATACCACAAAAGAAAACCGTCAGAATCCCACTCAAGTTTGCCAACTGCACAATTAAAGTCGCGTATGGCTTGAGAAAATATGATATACAATCATGACCAGACGATATTTGTTTATCCAACATGAGATAAGATATGATCATAATCACCAAAACATATAAGATCATTAGTATTTTATCATACACCCCAGTAACCATCATTGATACATGGAGACGACAGACAATTGTCAATATCCAAAGTGAAGTTGTCCAGAAGAAAAAACTCTAAGCAAAGTATGACCTGGTCGAGAGAGTACAATACTTACCTCTGCCAACGTGTACGACAGATATGCCATTAAAACCATGAGAGCTATTTCTCGATCAGTTGAATGTCTGTCAGAACAAAGATAGGCAGCAAAAATGAAGATCTGCAGCTCAAGATCCAACTTAAAAGTACAATAATCATTAACATGGCACTAAGTTCTACTTAATAAGCTCAGCACGTACCTACCAAAGTACAAGGCTTTGAGTGCATATGCCGTTACAAGGCCTGTCTGCACAGTCAATCACACTCACGAGTTACACATACAGCTTACACAACTTCTTATCAATAGTCAACTAAAAAGAAAAGGAAAAAAGAGAAACAGTCGCAAAGAAGCCTAGGGAATTGAAGTTCACTACTGTCAAGAATAATTCTCACCAAATTAAATTGACTTCATACGAACACTTCGAAAATAAATAATGCATCTTAAACCTAACAGGAAGTTTGATCGCAAATGAAACAGATCAACAGCAAATGCAGAAAGTTATCAGAGTCAAAATTGCTCAGTTTAGGGGGACGTACAGGATGAATTTAACATGACTAACTTTCAGCAGGTGACTCTAACTTGGGTTGTGTCAATGTCAAGGGTGAATTATCTAAACTATATAAAGGTCGAAAGGTGAGTAATCCGGATGAAATAAATAAAAGAGGAGATACAGAAATCAAACCAAATAGGCAAATAGGCATGCATTGGAACTTACGGCAATACCAAGCGCAGTGCTCGCAGAGAAGAGATACAGAAAATCCCCCACAACACCAGCAATCGTCCAACCATCCACTCTTGTAACATCCAGTTTTTGAATCGCGTTAAAAAGAACTACAGATGTTGCATCATTCACCACCCCTTCTCCAAAAACAAGGCTGTACAGCAACGGAGTTTCCTCTTGATTTAGAATCTGCGGAGTGTTTTTTAAGAGAGATGTATCACAATGATAAAATTGAACATACTCATACATTCACAGATATTGACACTGACCTGGAGTGTGCATACAGTGTCAGTAGAAGAGAAAATGACCCCAATTGCTGAAATAGAAGCAAAATAGGAATTCTCAGATAAGGCCAGGGAATGTAGCATGGACTATGACTTTTAGCAAACATAAAGCTTACCAAGATAATCCCGAGCTGTAAGGCCGAGAAATCCAACTTTAGGGAACAACCACCTGCTACCTAAACAAAACAAGGAACATTAGACAATAAGTACTTCTGCGGGCTCACTAAAGGGAGAGAAAGAAAGAAAGAAAGAAAGAAAGAAAGAAAGCCTAAAATTTGCATTTACCAGCTGCAATGATAAACGTTGATACAAAAACACCAATTACTCCAAAAAGTATGATAGTCATAAAGTTTTGGAAAAACTGCTTCTTCTTGACCTGAAATCTGTATTGCACAGGTGACCAAAAAGAGGCAATGTGACATGTCAGCAATTCAAACGCATAAATACAGTGTCATACAACAAGAGCTTACAACCTCCAGCATCATTACCCTGCATTGAAGATAATAGGTGGAAGTAGATAGATGAAGAATAGTTCTTCATCAAACCGCAATATATGCGAGTTTTTTCCCTTGCTTACAAACAGTATGATCATTCCAGTCAAGGAGCCCTGATGAGACAAAAAAAGATATATTACAAGCAAGATTCGACATGAAATGAAATTCAGAGCTTATCGATAAAGCTCAGATTCTAACTTTGTCCTGCAAGGACCAACGGCAAGGCTTAGCATTCTATGGAGCATTTTAACACGTTCTGCATTCATCCATCAAGTCATAAATTGATGATTCAATATGTACTAATGCAACTCAAGCTAACTACAACTACCCTTTCCCCATGACTGTAAACGTTTGTGCAACACTATCCTATAACAGACTTCTACATCAGTTTGCTGAAGAACCATAATCAGTGGCAGTAGCTGACATCTAAAGTTCAAACTTCAAAGTGATCGATTTTAAGTTCAAACTGACCATTAAAATTGAACAACTGATCACAATTCAAAATCTGAAACATCTGCGGAAACTGATATGGTTCTTATTATATCCCTGACACCTTAGTACCTTACAGAACTAAAAGATACTGTTTTACTGTATATGTTTCAAGTAACTTCTTTCTCTGTATTCCCGGGAAATGCAAAATGAGCAAACACTGAACAAACCTTTAATCAAAGAAAGGCAAGAATTTAAGATATCCATTATCCAACTTAAAGCTTATCACATTAATAGTTCAAATTGGCCTCAATACGAATTCAAAAGACTACACAATGTATTGTGTACAACTTTTTTTACACACATGGTAATAATACTCACACCGAGTTACTAGCAAGCCACAAAAATACAAAGATTATGTCATTATGATAATGTCCACAAAAGGCAGTAAGAAATTAAGTACTCACAAAAAAGTAACAATCTATTGAGGAAATAGACTAGAGTCATAGTGTTAGTAGTGAACAACTACTGTTCAGATAATATTTCCCATATGTTTGGGATAGAATAAACTAGCTAGATGATATAATTTGGAGCAAGTTTATAGATCTAGAAGTTTTAGAGGTGTGTGTGTCATCCCACTATATATAGTGGTTTATGTATTAATTATTCATCATCAAGAAATATATCATCATTCCCCTCATAAATTCTACATGGTATCAGAGCCTCTTTCCTGAGGACAAAATATTTAGCTTCCGCTTAGGCCGGCGGTGGACCAAATTCATACATCCACCGCCGGACCAACCTTAAAAAAAAAAAAAATTTCGCCGAACAATGTCGATCGGTTTCTTCAAGTCATATCAGTCCCAATTTCTTTTAGTGAACCACTACAATTTGGTCACAAATCATGATACACATGGCGTATTCATCTTCTTTCGCCA
>ONZK01002335.1:12692-33159 GCA_900322385.1 Pharnaceum exiguum | reverse complement strand
GCACTTTCTATTTGAGAAAAACGAAGCACTTTTGTGTGTGATTGATCTTGATCTCAATAATAATCCTAGCTTATCCCACTCGTTTTTTACCCCCAATCCGTCTCTTCTATTTTTATTGGAACATTATTACCCCCTTATTTCTTTGAACTTTTTAGTCCCGTTTGGTACAAGATTGGTTAAGGTAGATTTTTATCCCTTCTGATTTGTACAATTATCAAACCCTACCCAATATTTTTATCCCTTCACACGAAGCTTAACCCCTTAAAAATACATTGCTTTGTTTCACAACCACCTCAGTCAAAATTGTTATCGTGGCCAAACACTACTCTACGAATCACCTTTGAGAACCAGGGATCGTAGTTGATCAACCAGTGTTGCGTGGTGGAGCAAGTGTATGGTAAGAAGCCTTGAAAAACGTGGTGAAGATGGAGACGAGTTATTTTCAAGTAGTGATCATTATTTTCTTGGGGTCATTCAAATTGTTCCAGTTCAGAGGAGTCGATATCAATTCAGCAACTCAGTCCAATTGCAGCTTTGGTTTCCCGACGCTCCAATTGCGGGGGAGTAATGAGGAAATAGACTAGAGTCATAGTGTTAGTAGTGAACAACTACTGTTCAGATAATATTTCCCATATGTTTGGGATAGATTAAACTAACTAGATGATATAATTTGGAGCAAGTTTATAGATCTAGGAGTTTTAGAGGTGTGTGTGTCATCCCACTATATATAGTGGTTTATGTATTAATTATTCATCATCAAGAAATATATCATCATTCCCCTCATAAATTCTACACAATCATTAGCAAAAAATGTAGGATAATATAACAAACACAATTTGTAATGAAAAATATGATGCAAAGTGGCACAAAATGTAACATGTCCTGTTTTTTTATTGCAAAAGAGACATATGTATAAAGGGTACGTAGTAGAGATGATAACGTACAATGAGAATGGCAGTGATGGATTCATTAACCCAACGATTTTCTTCAAGAAGGTGACCAATAACCAAACAGAAACACAAAACTGCTACAAAGACTGATATTGGCACCACTTGTGCATGCGCACTTTCTCCCATATTTGCTGCTATCTCCACTCCCTTTTCCCACATTGCCATCACTCATTCACACTAAACCCACCAATAGTTTCCTTTAATTTTTGGCTTTGAATGAGAACATACAAATGTTTTTCGTGGGGTGTGTTTATTCTCTTTCCTTCTTTAAAGGGTTTTTCGAAGATCAGATGAGTTAAGTGAGCTAGCTAGAGGAAACTGTACAGTTTTTTAAGTGTTGGCAGTAAACAAAGAAGTATGTGACATGTGGAAGTTAATTTTGTATAACACGTGGATTGTATAGTAGAGGCAAATTACTGTCTACTTGTGTTGTGGATTTTCTGAGCGTTTTTTTGTTGGATAGTTTTGTTTGCTATTGGATTGGTGAGTGCAGCTCATTTCCTGATTTACATTGGCCTTATCAGTTGGCAAACTATTTCGCTTTCCTAGGTCTTCGGTTCCTATCTTATCTGTGTTAGCCTAATCCTTGTTCTTTGCTGGGTCGATATACTGGGTTATGAACTTATGGCCTATGGGTAGGCTGATTGGCTCTTGGCCTCTTGTATGGGCCGTCAAAGGTTTTCTGTGTGTGTTTTCTGTATGGGTTTCCTTTTTATGTTAGTTAGGTAAATTGAACTAAAATTTGGAATTTTTTTTTTTTAGAAAATAAGTTATCAAGAACAAAGTGTACTAGATTAAGAACAAAAGGAGCTACGATTTTAGAGAGGTAACACCACGTCTTTTGAAGCAGACCTTGCCATATATCTATAGTCTCGGGATTGAATTTATAGTCATCATATATTTTTTAAGCGGGCTTTGTCCTCATTCACCTGTTCTTTTATATGATTTTATAGAAGATTGCTCATCCTAATAATATTGTACATCTAGGAGGATTAATTGTCTTTGACCATGTGGGTCGATCTAAACCTGGGGGACTCGACCAATAAAGCAGTTGACCCGAAAAGTGACCCGGCCAGTAAATGACCTGACCCTCGTCCCAACTAACAAGTGTAGGTAAAGGTGCACATGCTACAAATATCGTTACCTCTACAGTTTCAGTTATATTTATACCTTCATCTACTGAACAAATCTTGGAGAGGTCAGCTACTTGCAAATAATTTGTGGCTTGCCTATACATACAAATTCACAAGTGACACAACACAACCACCCTTAATGATTTTAGTGATCAAAACACTTACAATTTAAAATGGTTATTAGTGCTAATTTGATAAGCAAAACAAAATTACATCAACATTTTGATGGTGAAATCTCTATTCCATTAGAAAACAACTAACCGTCAATCATGATTATTCTCTCCAGTCTCCACAAACATATCCGGCGCTGAAAATCAAAATTTGATTGGTATATCTTCGACTTGATTGATTGATACAACTATATATATTGGAAAATGATTAAAAAATTTAATTAATCATTGTCAAATACTGGCTTCGCACTTCGCTTTCTCATTATAATCACTATTTACGGCCCTAAAGAAAGCCCGTCTGTCTTTGAGCACTTTTAGCTGGGCCTGGGACCCGCTCTGCGCGTTTGCTCACGTAAAATGGTCATACGCTAGACCAATGGTAAATTAACACGTGGAAGTTTAAGGATATTGTACCACTAATTTGATATTGGGTCAGCGGCCTGAATTTTTTAGTTGGCTCCCACTTTTACAACGATAGACAATCACGCAACTACGCAACGCAAGTCAGCCTTCGGCTGATAGAATACATTGGCTCAGCCGCCACATCTCTGTGTATACTTTTTATTTTATTTTAAACTATTTTCTTGAAATGAATGAATTATATACTCCTACAGTCCTACAGTCCTACTCACTGCCTCCTATTCTTAGGTACTTTTATTTTCAAAGCATTATAACATAAAGTATATCATTAGTCATATTTTTATGTTATTAGTCAGTCTTTTTATTATTATTATAAATTAACTCGATGTACAGGTATATAGGATGTACCATAAACTTACTAACTTGCTCCGTACCCTGTATAAACCTTTATCTAGGTAAAAAAAATGACACCGTGTGTATCATTTGAGTCGAAATCCTCTGGTCCACATTATAGTACCACTTCCTGTGCCACTCTCCCTCAGTGTGACACGTGTAATCTTCTTTAAGTCCAAATTAACGGAGGTTAAACAGAAATACAGAATAGACGACAATACAAGGGGAAAAAAAGTCATACTGCTTCTTCATCTATCTTCCGAGTTCCGACATACAACCACAAGTGCATCAGGTTCTCTCTCCTCCAAAACAATATCATCATCGTCCCCTTCCCCAAATCCTTTGTCACTCATGAAAACGTTTCCCAGCTCCTTCGATCAGTCCCACCTTTATTCCTTTACAATCCCCTTTGACAACCTCTTAGCGCTTCGACATGGCGTCTGCCGGAGATGCTCCTTAGTCCTTACAGCCACGTTAAGTCCAACTTCCTGAAAGCCACGTTAATGGTGGTCATATAGGTCTTTAGGCATTTTATTATTTTTATTAGTAGCCTAATAAACTAAATTGGGGTTGCCAAACTTGGCCATTTTCCCTGGCCTCGCCGATCGAGTCGTACTTCGTGACTTTAGTTAGTTAAAAACATTGAACCAAATTTATGTATATATTACTCAATTGTTTTCACCAGGAAAGATGAATGGACCCATTGCAATGTGTTTTTCTCTCACTAATCAATGGTGCTGCTATTGAGGCAATGAAATTAAAATAGAGGAGAATGGGCAGACAATTGCATGGTAATGTCGGGGAAAATGAAAGGGTTAGATAATGGAATATTGAAATGTTTTGTCTTGTCTGTCTGCCCAAAAGGCACTATCGCCGATAGCATTTCCACGATGCCAAGGTTGAGACGGTGTGAATATTGCCTGGGAAGTATAGTCAGTCCCGGTGGGTGACATAGAAGTTAACGGCAAGCGGTTCTTTGTTTCCCTTTTGTTATCTTCCGAAACTCCGTTAATCATCTGTTAATGTATGGCTGTTTTAAAAAAAGGTTACACGTGTCACACTGAGGGAGAGTGGCACAGGAAGTGGTACAATAATGTGGACTAGAGGATTTCGACTCGTATCATTTTGTGTGGCAATTAGAAGTAAAAAAAAAAATTAGGAAAATTTACGTGAATGAAATCCCGCATGTGATGTGGGATTTATTAGTTACATGAAAATTCATATTAGTATGAATTATATAAAAATATCTATTAGTCATCACTACTAAAAAAAAGTATTCTAAGTTGGCTCCTGATGTAAATATAGTTCACGCTATACATGGTGGACCGGATGACGACTACTTTGGGACAACCAAGCCAAAGTATACACTCTCGATCATCGTCAAATGACCTTTCTTTTCTTTAAAATTTTCAAAATTTGGCGTCTTAGACAAATTAATTTTACATTAATAGAAAAAAGTTATGTTATTAATAATTAAAAAATAATTCCATTTGTTATTTATACTATAATTAAATCAAAAAATGTGAGAAAATGTATACTAAGTAACTCAAAAAATCGCAAATTTTTAATAAAAGGGTAATATAACATTGGTCCATACAATTGTTAGTTAATACAAAAGAAAAAAATCACAAGGAAATGTGATTTTTCAATTAATCAGAGTAATAGAAAACTATTTTGTTAGATGTTTAATAGTTATGATTTTTTTTTTAGAACAATGGTCATGATATTTAGCCTAGTTAGGAAATAGGTTTTATTAAAAACAAACCAATTTCCAATTTTTAATACTATCATTTCCAAATATGATGTTTTATGTAAACTTCTTCTTCACTTTAGCTTTTGGATAATCGAGGTATATCATAATGTACGATTGGGTACATGTATTATTCAACTTTTTTTTTTTGGATAACTGATGTTAGTTTCGTTACCACTTTGGAGTTTTGACCGTTAAGTACAAAAGTTGACCGTTAAGAATGGTGATGTGCCATATTTTTTAGTTTTTAAACACCAAATGGCCTTTTTTCACTTTCAATTATATTTGTACCAGGCAAGTGTGGTTTAATTTTGACAGTATTGGGTGTATGATGTTACGGAGATTGCATTATCTTCAAAACTATGGATCAGAGTGAAGATTCTTCACTTATTATAAAGACGCCTTTCAGGTTTCGAGATGAAGAAACCTTTCCTTAAACAAAATTTAAAGAAAAATTCAAAAAAAAAAAAAGGAAGTTGTTTTCTTATTCATAAGCTCCACTAGTAGAAATTAAACTAAAGTAAAAGAGTCTAAATTAAACTATAAAGAACAAAAATGAACTGAAAAAATTAAGGCAAAATTGTTGTGAATAATCCCTACTTCGGACGATTATCCCAAAATAATCTCAATTTCAAAAATTTCTGGAAATAATCCCTACTTGGACCCTTGTAGCTCGGAATGATCCCATGACATTTTAAAATATGTCAAAATGTAAAATAAAAACTTTGGCTATACATATATTCATTAGAATTAATGTATTTCATAGTCAAAACTAAAATTGATAGCTTAAGTGAGGTTTAATTTATCAAAAAACTTGTTGTAAAAACTGAATTAGATTGGGCTATCAGGGTCCAAGTACGGAGTATTTCATCAATTTTTGAGGTTGGGATTATTTTGGGATAATCAGCCGGAGCAGTGGCGGAGTCAGAACTTTTGGCTTGGGGTGTCATATATAAATATTAAGGGTACAAAATGAAGAAAAATGGGTGTAAATTTTTTTATTTTTTTTACAAAGGCATTTTTTGTATTTTTCTTTTTCTTTGGAGGGTCATATGACCCCCCATTGATGACTGTGGCTCCGCCACTGAGCCGAAATAGAGATTATTCCCAACAATTTTGCCAAAAAATTAATCTAAATATTAGTGAGTTAAATTGACAAAAAAAACTCTAATGCAGTTAAATGATTAACTAAATCAAAGCTGTTTTAAATTGAGCTAAGAGATAAAAAGATTGATACTCGTATGCTAAAAAAATCAAATACGTATACGCCGAACATGAGCTAAATGTACATGAGCCGTGAGCCATTTAACAGCCGGCAGCGCCGTCCCTTCATCGAGTTTCATCTCTTTCTTTATTAGTACGCGTATCTTTTTTACAAGTCCCTCTCAATCAAAATACGTGGGCATCCGTCACAATAATGGAAAATTCTGGTCTCACAATCCTCATCCCACAATCATTTTTATTCCTTTGTTAAATAATTTCAAATGCACAGGCGCCGGTTACGAATATTGAATACACTTTTCAAGTTCCAACATTAAAAATTTGAGCTCAATTGTGTTTTTGCTTGGCAAATAGATCAAGTGCATTGATTTTGGTTCATATCGGAGTACAGTTGAGTAAATTTATCTCACTAGCTAATTTCTGATTTGGATCGGGTTCGTTTTGGTCGGGTCAATTTGGGTTTACGGTCTTTCCAAGATAATATTTTGAAAATGTTATTTTGATCACTGGTGTTTGAATGGTTCACTATAATTATAGTTGGGTGTAACCAAATTCGATTGAACCTAAGATTATAATTTTTGGGTTAGTTTTGTCAATGGGTCACGTATACACTCTCAAATTTGTTCAAAAATTGCGATTGTTAAATGAAACCTTTTTACATATTTAATTTGTCTATAAGTTGTTTGGCAGTATTCGATAAAATAGAATAATACAAGCATGTTAAATTACTATTCGTAGATTACAAGGTGTTTTTCTTTTCAACTTAGTTAAACCAAATTGAATTGAAGTGAACTCAATTGTATTGAATTGAAATTTTTACTGAACTCTTTTCACTCTCAATTTCTTATCAAAACCCTATCACCATTGGTTTTTTAATGAAACTTTATTGTTAGACATTTTCAATAATAATACATAATCACGAATGACTATCGATCGCAAAATTAAATCTTCTTATACTTATGAGTTGCAAGATGTACTTGAAATAAATTAGACCAAACTAACGTCATCCGAACTTCACCAAATGCATTTGCCAAAATAAATAAATTAATGAAAATAGTAAGATCATAATCTACTAATCCAATTTTTCAATCTAGAGGAAGGAAGAATTGTTTAAGTAGAACACTTACATTCAATCTTTAACCTCAATTCTCACTAGCCTCATTATCTTCCTTTACACAATTTTTTTAATACCAAATTATGTACAAAATAGTTAGAATTTCAACACAGTTTTGTATACCAATAAATAAATATCAATATCGTACTTATTAAATCCAAATAATACAAAATTAATTGAACAAAATTAATCTCAACTCAATTGAAATTGTAAACAACTTTATTATTAGAGGTAAGAGGCTAAAAACAACGTAAACCGCACATGGCCAAATTACCTCTCCCCTTCCTCAAAAAACAAAATAATTTCCCCCATGCAAAAATAAATATTAAAAACCCCACTAAAAACACAAAAAAGGTCCCACAGTAGCAAACCTGTAAAAGCCATCCTCCCTTTCTCTAGCTGGAATTTGTTGTTATTATTATTACAATATTATTCTTATTGCCAACAAAACAAACAATCAGCTACTCAACTTGTGTTATTAGACAGACAGACAGAACACAGGAGAACTCCACTCTCTCTCTTCTCATCACGTAAATCCCAATACACACATTTCCGGCCATGTCTCGCCGGAGAAACACTAAGTTGAACTCCCATGCAGCAGCAATGTCATCAGCTGCTAATGTTGTCACTGTTGTTGTTGCTTTTCTTTTCTTAGCTCATTTTGCTTCTGCTCAGCGATCTAGTAAAGCTTCCACCTCATCACCATCAGCAGCTAAGGCTAGCTCTTGGAAAACACTTGATGGTACTAACTTCCATTACTTTCACTCTCTTTTTTTAAGCTTTTTGCTTCTGGGTTTTCTTTCCTTTTCTGTTCTTTTTTTATATATTGGTTTAAGACTTTCAGTGGCTTAGTTTGAGTGTTTGTGAAGTTGGTTTTTGATTTGGGGTTGTAAGTGTGTGATTTGGTGACCCTTTTGAGTTTAGTGAACTTGGTTGCTGGTATTTTCATTTTTGTTGTTGTTTGGTTGTTTGTTATTTGCCCCTTTTTGTGTTTAGTTGAGAGGAAAATTGCTAATAAATGATGGGATTTTAGTGATTAGTGTTTTACAATGAGTTTAAGTGAGTTTTTCTTAGCTGAATTCGGCAAAGATTGGAGCTTTATTTCTGTTACTGGATTATTGATGGCTTTGATGAGCTAAAGGAGTGTGTGGAAAGGGTCATTTGTAGATTTGATTTGGAAATGTTTGTAATTCTTTTAGTATTTATGTTATGTTGCTTTTGGAGAGTTGAAGTGTGTGGTGGAAGGTTGGAGATACGAAATGTTTTGTGATTATGGAAAAATATGTGTGATGGAATAATATGGTTAGTTTGAGATGTTATTGCGCTGCTGAGATCTAAGTTGGAATATGTCAAGAAATTAGCATGCAAGGAAGAAAATGGAAGTACATTGTAGTTGCTATGATTTTGATACAAGAAATTGTGTGGAAGATAGTTGCTTTAGGAAGATTGTCTGCTTCAAGGTGTAAGTGGAGTTGTTGGTATATTTGGGTGTTGTCTTACAGTGTATCTGAAATTTTGAATGGTATGAAAACAACTTCATGTGAGGATCCACTTTTACGACTCCATCTCGTTACCTAAGGTTGAGATTGTCTGTCATGGCGAAATTATAGTTCGGCTTATCTAATCAGTGGGGGGAAATGATTTTGTGCTGCTAACTTCGGTGATTTTAGGTTGAGAGCTTGATTGACCATCCAATAGCCATTACTGGTAAAGGTTAGAGAGGTCTTTTTTTCATTTGAGATTGTTAATGTCTAACTTAGGGTGCAGTCTTTAATAAGCTAGCCAATTGTATATCCAAATTAGCATTAATGGAAAGTTGCTCTTATTCCAAGAGGTACTAAGTCATTGGCTTCTAAGCTACTATTTGGCTGAATATTTTGTCCCCTATTGTTTTTTATGTTTATTTTCTGTATCTGTCAAACATTTTTGTGCATCATTTCTCCTGATAGACGGAAATAATTTTTTGGCAGGAAATGCACCCCTCGTGATTGCACGGGGTGGTTTCTCCGGGTTGTTTCCTGACTCTAGCAGCTATGCATACAATTTGGCAATGATGGTTAGTGTTCCCGATGTGGCCTTGTGGTGTGATGTGCAGTTGACGAAAGATGGAGTTGGGATCTGCTTCCCTGATGTCAAATTGGACAATTCTACTGATGTAGCTGACCAGTACCAAAATAGGGGGAACACTTATATTGTTAATGGTGTCAAAACTCCAGGATACTTCTCGGTCGACTTTACCCTGAAGGAGCTAGCAAAAGTATCTTGTAAGTCATTGGCTTTGTTGTTTACGTTGTTTCTTGTAGGGAATCCTACATGTTATGGACTACTATCACATACTAATTTTATGAGACATCACTGAGTTGGAGTGCAAATGAAGTTGTCGATATTACTCCAGGGGCTTTTGGTTGACTTTCAAAATTCAAAAGAAATCATGGAAAGGCTGTCTTTTCATCATTTTCCCAGCAAATCATATATAAGGCAATTTGAGAAATTAAAGGAATGAATAATGGATATTAGTCATAACGTAGATCAATTTGAGTCCAATGATGATGAATGTTGTGATCATACTACTAGCAATAATATACAAGGATGGCTTGGTCATGTCACTCAGATTTCATACCTTTGTTTCTTTGTAGTTCTGATACAGTGTCAGCATCTTGAAAGAGCTCCGGTAGAAATAGTACGATTACTCCAACATATGAGCTCTCAGCAATCATATAAACTCTCTCTTTTGTACTTTTCTCCACCTTTGCTGCACTAAATACTAATATATCTTTCCACTGCAGTAACTCAAGGAGATTTTACTCGCGCTCCTAATTTCGATGCGAGTATGTTCCAGATTCAGACCGTTCAGGATGTATTTACACAAAACAAACCTTTAGGGTTTTGGCTGAATGTTCAGGTATTAAATAATACTTCCGTTTTCTTCAACAATGCCAAGAACAGTCCATAAGTATTGCAACAATGAATGATGCATATATTCATTATTCCTTCTTATTTTTCTGGCAGCATGATGCTTTCTACAACCAGCACAAGTTGAGTATGAGGAGTTTCATCATTAGTGTCTCCAAGAAAGTCATAATCAGTCACATCTCAGCTCCTGAAGTTAATTTTCTGCAAGGCCTCGCAAGGCCCTTTGCTTCAACCAAAACAAAACTGGTTTTCCGCTTTTTGGACCAGGATCTTTCAGAACCCTCAACTAACCAGACTTATGGTTCTCTCTTGAAAAATCTTACATTCGTTAAGACGTTTGCGTCGGGTATCCTTGTCCCGAAAGCCTACATATGGCCTGTAGATTCATCCTCCTATCTGCTACCTCACACTTCCCTTGTGGCAGATGCTCATAAGATTGGACTTGAAGTTTTTGCTGCAGATTTTGCAAATGATATTAGCTTTGCCTACAATTACAGCTACAACCCAGTTTCTGAATATCTTTCTTTTATTGACAATGGAGACTTTTCTGTTGATGGTGTTTTATCCGACTTCCCAATAACACCTTCAGAAGCTCGAGGTGGGTTTTGAATTTTATGCCTTTTCTGATATACAATGAGGAATTGGATGATAATTGATCACTCTGATTTTGCTCTTGTTAACTTCACGCAGATTGCTTTGCCCACCTTGACAACACTGCATCAGGACAAGGTATGCACACCTTTTCTTTCTACTTTTTGAACAATTGCCTTTTGGCCTTTGGACCTTGAATCGAATTGCCGACCCCTGTAAGACAAGTTTACTCGCATGAGGGAAGGGGGTAAATGGGAGGGGGTTGCTAAGTGGTGGAATGGGAATCGAACCCCAACCCTCAAAATCACGGGGTGGAGATCTCTCATCTCCGAATTAAAATCTTGGTTAAATTCAGTAATTCCATCCTTATATAATGGAAGTTTGAATGCCATTTGTTGCTTCTAACACATTTGTTTGATCTTCCAGCTATGCCCCTGGTTATATCACATGGTGGGGCTAGTGGAGACTACCCTCCCTGCACTGATTTAGCATACACAAAAGCCATTGCGGATGGAGCAGATGTTATTGACTGCCCTGTTCAAATGTCAAAGGACGGGATACCTTTCTGCTTGATCTCTATCAATCTCATGAACACCACCACAGTTGGTCTATCTCAATTTAGGAGCGAAGTACAAACAGTCAATGAGATACAATCTACTCCTGGAATATACTCATTCAGCCTAAATTGGGAAGATGTACAAGGCTTAACCCGTAAGTGATTATCATTTCAACTAACTTTTTTTTTGAGAAGAAAGTACATATCGTATGTGTATTTTCATGAATAAGATAATTTAAAATGTGTATATTATACTTTTCACTCTCCTCGTGTATCTATTCTATATTAGCATACACATGTCTGCAATACAGATTATGATGACTTGTATATTTCATAGCTTACTTGGAGTATTCTTTGTCAGATATTTATGTCGTCTCCTATTCAGACTGACTGTTCCCTCGTACATGTTCCTGCGACTGAAAGCATGGAGACTGTAGATTTAATAAATTTTCTCAGTTGTATGCTCTCAGCATCTTAAATGTCTAACTCAGCTTTATCACTATGGTTGCAGCTGTGATTTCAAACCCATATCCAGGAACTTATAACCTCTACAGGAATCCGAAATTTAAGAATGCTGGGAAGCTTGTATCCTTGTCTGACTTTTTGGGAATGGCCAAAAATGCGACATCAGTTTCTGGTGTTTTGATCAAAATAGAGGTCAGTTCATTACTTTACATTTTTGAAATCAAAATAAATTTACCGTCTGTGATATTTCACTCCTACAAAATGGTCTGGTTCTAAAAGTTGGGTGCACATAAAAGTTGGGAGACTGTAGCGTTGAATTCTCAACCAATAAGATGGAGTATAATGTATAAATACATTGGCGCATACAACCTGAAGTTTGGTGCTTTAGCAGGTTTCAAATGCAAAATATACTTGGAAGTAGGATCATGTAAACTTGAGGCTATTCTTGTACTTATTTGACCATGGTGAAACTAAAATCTGGTGTTCCGGGTTACATGATTCGTCTAAAAGATAACAATGCCATATATGCCTCTTGGACATCTTTGCATATTATTTCCGTTTTATGTATATGTCCCAGTTTCAATCTTATGAACTATCTTTTTAATTTATGGGATTTCAGAATGCAAAATACCTGGCAGCAAATCAGGGTCTAGGTGTTACTGACGCAGTCTTGGAGGCGTTGGACAAAGCTGGTTACAATGCTCCAACTGCCAAAAAGGTCATGATTCAGTCCACCAACAGCTCAGTCCTCAAGGCAATGGATGGAAAGAAATATGAACTTGTTTATGAAGTTGATGAGGAAATTCGAGGTCTTGCCAATGCTACTATTTCCGACATAAAGACATTTGCTCATTCCGTGGTTGTTGACAAGCAATCCGTCTTTCCAAGAAACCAGGGATTCCTTATGGGCATGACTGACGCTGTATCACAACTAAAGTCTTTCAACCTTACTGTTTATGTGCAAACTTTCATGAACGAATTTTTGAGCCAGGCTTTTGACTTCTTCTCTGACCCAATTGTGGAAATAAATTCCTTTGTCATGGGATCTGAAGTGGATGGTGTTATTACAGACTTCCCTCAAACAGCGGTGTCATACAGGAGTAAGCACCTTTCTCTCTTTTCGTTTCAAATTATTTTCCCAGTGATGCGGCGTTCAGGCTGTCCTAAACTCCTACTCCCTCCGTCCCAAAATGTTTTTACACTTTCCATTTATGTTTGTCCCACAAAGTTCTTCACACTTCCTTTTTTAGTAAACTTTGATTGATCGAAAGACAGTTATACCCTTCACAGTTAAACCCTCTCTACTCCCAATTGAGCCATGATACATTGCAATATCTTTCCCCAACACAATTCTTTCTTCTCCCGTGGATTCTTCCCACCACCAGCGCCCTCATCGCCACCTTGTATTCGAATTCTGAAACAACACATCTCTCTATCTCTTTCCCCTCATTCCTATACAAGTAGCGGTACCACCTCCTCTAGCCCCCCCAAAATATCTTAGGAGCCACCACTCTATCTTAATATCTTCCCTCACCGGCGCCACCATTACTCGTTTTACTCATATTTAGAGGTGATAGGATCTTAATTAAGTGATAGTAAGAAATGTCCTATCTCAGATCTCTTTTACACTTGTCTTGAATTTAGTGTTTTTCTGGGTTGTTTTTCGATTGACAGCTGCCACTAATTCCGGTGTTGATGCTAGATAATTCACGGTGTGCGACTATTATTGAATGGTGCTTTGATATGTTGGACTATGATTCGTTAAATACTATAGTGCTCTGACAGTCATTTTTTGATCTGGGCAATTTGCCCATAATGTTAGAAGACTTATTAGAGCTTGTTTGGATAGCAAAGAAAAGCATAGGAAGTGTCAATTCATGGGAATTTCAATTTTCTTGTTGTTTGGTTGACATTAGAGCATGGGAACTTAATTACCACAAAATGGAGGAAGTTACCTACCTCCCCCACGGTAACCTACATTTCTTATGTTAATTCCCATGCTTTCTTACTGCCTATGTGAAACCAAACAAGTTCAAGCAATTCCCATGAAGATGTAATTCATAGGAAGTGTTAATTCACATGGGAATTAATTTCCTATGTCTAAGCATACAAGTCCTTTAGAACTTAACTGGATCTAGTTTATTTGGTGATACGTTTGATGTGGTGATACATTTGATGTGTTTGGTGTTTCTGGGGATCTGAGAATGTATGAGAGGAAAGGCTAGAATGAGAGAGAGGGGTCGAACGTCTGGTGACTTATTCATGTGAAGGAAAATCATTGTTCCATGGGTGAAGGGTGATGGCTTCTTTGATTTAGGCAGATTAGCAAATTTTGTGATCCCTTTGTAAGTGATTGTAGATAGAGATAAATTATGAAGTTTCAGGAGAAGAAAGGTATTACCTTAAAGGGGAAAAATAATTTTGCGGCGGGGAGCTTGAAGCCTCCTTGAATTGTTTAGCACTTAAAATGTATCTTACTATTTTCAAACTTAGTCAATGTGACTTTCTTTGGTTGTCTCTAATTTTTGCTGTTCTCTTTGTATTCTTGTTTGTGCAGAGAACCTTTGTTTGAAGATGAAGAATACACCAATGTACATGAGTCCAGTTCAGCCTGGTCAATTGCTGCAACTAATGACCCCCTTCAGTTTGCCACCAGCAGAGGCTCCAAACCCACTCCTTACAGTTGCTGATGTGTCCGAACCGCCTCTACCACCTGTTGTGCAGAATGCTTCAGCCCCTGGACCAGCCGGGACTGTATCACCAAGCAAAAGCAGCCAACAACAAATCATGGCTTCATTACTCTTCTCTCTTCTCGCTCTGATGTTAGCTGCTGCTCAGCTATTTTGATAGATTCTGTAAGGACAGTTCTTCCACTGACTTGATTGTTTCAAACTCAACTACTCATCAGCTGGATAAAAGGCGGTAATCGATTTGTTGCTGCGGATGTTTTATTTGTTCATCGTAATCCAAGTTTTCCCCTGAGCTGATCATTTCCCAGTCTCCTTTCTGGGGCCCTTCGAAGTAGATGTTAGGGTATGTTCATTCTTTTATGAGTATTGTTGATTGTGGATGAGCAAACTGAGGTACATATAATTTCTGGTACTTTATGTGCTCCACATAGGTCCCTGCTTGTATTATTGTAAGGTCTGACCATAAATTATTCTTTGGGTGTAACGCTGTGTATCATGTTCATAGTTATTTTCTTTCTTTCTTTCTTTCTTTAATTGTTCTCTCTATTCATTTTAACTATTTCCGTGGTTTTAGACTCTAGAATTAGTTTTCACTTTTGCTACTGTAATTTCTCGGAAACAACTCCTCTTTTTCAAGAAACATGGGTAAGGTTGCTTACATCATGACCCCCGGCCACCCCCATTGAATGAAGATTTACACTCTGTTGTTATTGATGTTGTTGTTGTTTGTTATTGTATTTTCAAATGACAATCTGACCATAAATCAATAATTGACTGTATTCTCGCTAGAGGGATAATAGTGCTGTCAGACAGCACAATTTTGATGTCTCACAATAAAATGAGTAGGAAAGTCATCTATTATGATAAAGATGCTTGCTTGCTCATTGGATTGAGACTTCTGTCTGGAAACTGCAAATGGATATACGAGTAATAAACGTACCAAATTTGGTCTTTACCCCTTTATGCTAGTCTACAAATTAGTACTCCCCCACACTACTTAGAGTAAGAGACACCCCACATTGTAATACTGTATTAATTGTATTATAGGACCACTTATACTGTTTATGAAGAATTAAATCATGACATGTCTAGTTATAGAATATGATATCGTGATATCGTCTGCACTCTGCAGTCCTTAATTAACTTATAGTTCTCCATTCAAGTATTGGGTTATACGAGTCATTTACTTGATTACATTACATTTCGTATCATCCCAAGCAAAACCAATCCAGTACCATATATAGATTTGCACTCTAAGTAGGGCCTTAATTGACTAATTTTACGTTGCCTTGCTTATTTAACAGCTAGAAAGTATTGTCGAGGAGGTGTTAGCCTAATAATTCGGAAGCCGTCTCCTTCAGGGTAAGGTTGCCTACATCACACCAAGGCCCGTCTATCGTAATTTGATCACTCATCTTGAGAAATAGGTAAAACTGAACGTAATGAAGGGTGTGGAAAAATTATGTGCACTTTAGCAAGCATTGCATAGTTGCATTGTGTTATGTCTATAATTTATTTCGTTCTGACTTTCTCAACCAAAACACGTCGATACCCTTTAACAATGAAAAACTCCGGTCAACCGACGAGTACCTATCATTCCTTTGTTCTGTTTAGTTAGTTGTCTTTATTATTATATTGAAAAAACACCCGGTAAAGAAAAGTATTTGAATAAATCAAACGGTCCAACCTTATATATCTGTCTCTAGCTATAATGTGTCATGCTCTTCTAGTTGTTGTCTCGTACGTAGTTGTTGTTAGCAACAACAAAAAATGGCAACTTATCATTATGCTAAAGCTTTGATCATTCTAGTAATTCTTTGTGCTCAACTATGTTCTTTTGCTGCTGCTCAGAAATCAAAGAATGGGTCCTCATCAGCTAAGCTTAAGCCTAAGCCTAAGCCTAAGCAGAAAAGCCCTTGGCTCACCCTTAATGGTACTGCTTTTGCCTGCCATTTTCTTTCTTTGTTTCTTTCATTATATCATCATTTTTTTTGTTCTTCTGGGTCTGCTTTGATTTGCTGTGTCAAGGCTTTTTTTTTTTACATTTGTGAATTGTTTTAAGTCGTTTATGTGCATGATCATGAGGTGGAATTTTGGTCAGAACTCTTATTGATCAGGTTGACTTCGGTTAATCAAGACGTGGCTGCACATCTTAGTCTTTTCTTTTTAGAGAAAGCAAACGTTAGTTTGACATTTTTTTATTTTCTTTGGGTAACATAATGTGGTAATGATGCAAATGCAAATTATTTGATGATGGAAAATCCATCCAGTCAGTAAAGATAAGTTCTTTCTTTTGGTGGATGTAAAAATAAGTTTTGATCAAGTTGATTTTAGATAGTTTTCGTACAACAGTGTCGCGTCCTTCCCCTTCGCCCGCCTCCTCTTCGTGTCCTCGACAGCCTGGTGGTTGTTCGGTTTCCGCTTTTTGGGTGGTTATATGGGTATGAGTCATCTGCAGGTCTAATGAATTTGGTTTAGGCTCTAGATTTGGCTGCTTGACAGGGGATCATTGTTTACTTTACAGTTTACGCAGAGAATTGTTATGAGTAATCATGTCTACATGGAGTTGAAATGGTGTTGCACATATATAAGCTCATTACTTTGCTAATGTAGGTCATAATTTGCTTTGAGCTTGTTTGTGGTTTGGGTGTTTCTTGTTTTTCACATCCTTCGATGATCCTTCTTGCTAAGGCTACCCGTAGAAGGGCCCATATATGGAAACGAAAATATGCATACAGAATTGTTGCTTCAGAGCTTGAGGGAATTGTGTTTGATCTCTGATTAATTGGTTATAAACGGTGGCTGGTTTGAGTCAACTTTACTGGTCTACATGACTACACTAAAGCCGTGTTCATTCTGCTTTAGCGATTTTAAATTTAATAAAATGAGAAGATGTGCGCTCAACTAATTTTAAGAGAGGCCACGGTAAAATGAAAAGAGTCATGATGCATTTTGCTTCCTTTATTTGTTGAACATACACTAGTACACTACTGCGCTGTTGTGGGATGACCAGTTTCTCTGATGGACAAAATTGTGTATATGTTTTGCAGGAAATGCGCCCCTGGTTGTTGCACGTGGTGGATTTTCGGGGCTGTTTCCTGATTCTAGTGGCTTTGCTTACGGTTTTGCAATGTCTATTAGTGTCCCTGATGTGGTCTTGTGGTGTGATGTCCAGTTGACGAAAGACGGGGTTGGGATCTGCTTCCCTAATGTCAGAATGGACAACGCTTTTTCCGACATTGATAACGTATACGAAAATAGGGGGAACTCTTACATTGTGAATGGTGTCAAAACTCAAGGTTACTTCTCCATTGATTTTACCAACAAGGAGCTAAAAAACGTATCCTGTAAGTTGAAACTTCTTAATGCCTTCCCGGTCTTTTGGTACTCTAAAGCTAATCTGCTATCTTACCTGCTAATCTTTATACAAGACTACTTGTTTTTTGTGTCTACACGAGTACACGACCTCTTTTTTTTCAACAGATCATATTTGCTAAATGGCAGGAATAATTTGAGAGCAACTTCTAAGCAATTAAGAGAATTTTAAATGATTACTGACCAACCTTGATTCCACTTCAACTTCAATGCTCATTATGATGCCACCATAGTATGTTTGATCCTCTGTAGTCTGTACTGGCATTGACATTTAGCTTAATATTCCTTTCTCTTCTTGTGACTTTCTTCTCGTGATATCTGTGTATGTATGGAAGCTGGCAGGTTCATGTTCCTTACCCTCCCTGCCTTATCCCTGATATAGTTTGAACATAAAGTAGGAGTATTTCCAGACAGCTTGAGTAGATTCAGTAGACTAAAACAACAACTATTTAAATTCTCTGCAATTCCAAGAACTGTCTCCATTGCGTTTGGTTCTGACATAGTGACACTGATTTCTCTTCTAATGCTCTGCAGTAACTCAAGGAAATCTAGCTCGCAGTTTTTCTTTTGATAATAGTGGGTTGGCAATTCAGACCGTTCAGGAAGTATTTTCACAAAATGAACCTTCAGGCTATTGGCTTAATGTTCAGGTATTATGTGCTCCTTCGTCCTTCAAAATTATCAACTAATGCAACTTTGACGGGCAGACGTAATTTTTGAAATTTTCTTGCAGCATGATGCTTTCTACAGCCAGCACAAATTGAGTATGAGGAGTTTTGTAGTTAGTGTCTCCAAGAAAGTAATCATTAGTCACATCTCGTCTCCCGAAGTTGGTTTTCTGCAAGGCCTTGCAAAGCCCTTTGCATCAACCAAAACAAAATTGGTTTTTCGCTTTTTGGATCAGGATATCACAGAACCCTCAACCAAAAAAACTTATGGCTCTCTGTTGAAAAATCTTACTTTTATTAAGACATTTGCGTCTGCACTCCTTGTCCCAAAGGCTTACATATGGCCCCTCGATTCAACCTCTTATCTAAAGCCTCACACTTCTCTTGTGGCAGATGCTCATAAAATTGGGCTTCAAGTTTTCGCTGCAGATTTTGTTAATGATGATACTTTTGCCTACAATTACAGTTACAACCCAGTGTCAGAGTACCTTAACTTTATTGACAATGGTGAATTTTCTGTTGATGGTGTTCTATCTGACTTTCCAATAACAGCTTCAGAAGCTAGAGGTGAGTGTTAAGAACAATGCGAAAGGGCAGGGTATGTATCTTAGATAACATTCCTTCACACTGAATTTTCTCTCTTAATTTCCTGCAGAATGCTTTGCACATGTTAAGAACAATGCGTCAGGGCAGGGTATGTATCTTCTTAATACTTCGGGTCCTGTTTTAGGGGTCTCATTGTTATCTACGAGAGTTACTTGATGTCTTTTCACTCTTTTGTTTTACAACTCAATTCTTTGGTCTTTCAGCTAAGCCCCTGATTATATCACATGGTGGAGCAAGTGGGAATTACCCTCCTTGCACTGACATAGCATACACAAAAGCTATTTCAGATGGAGCAGATGTAATTGACTGCCCAGTTCAAATGTCAAAGGATGGAGTACCTTTCTGCTTCACCTCTATCAATCTGATGAATAGCACGACTGTTGCTCAAACTGAATTTAGGAGCCAAGTCCAAACAATCAATGAGTTACAAAGCAGCCCCGGAATATTTCCATTCAGTCTGACCTGGGCGGATATTCAAGGATTAACCCGTAAGTGAGATTTTTTTTATCAGAATCTAGACCTATTTCTGTTGAAATCTGGATAACCCTCTTCATAAATCCTTGGACCTATAAATGTTGGAGTGATTGCAACCATTCATGGAAAGTAAAAGATGTGTATCCTGCATTATGTGCCTAATAGATGTGGTTCCATCACTGTGCGCATGAATTATAAAGGAAAAAAAGAGGGGGGGATGGGGGAGGAAAATAGGTTGTCTTTAAGCTGCTCCATCTTCTGTCTCCTGCAGCCTCCTTAAAGTTTACGACAACAACAACAACAACAACCAAGTGTAAATCCCCATTCAATGGGGATTTGCATATGAAAATCAACAACAGCCTCCTTACAGATGTCAGAGTAATTTACATATATTCTCTGTTAAGCACATAGAATTAGATAATTTCAGGTTTTTAAGTAGCATTGTTTATTGCAGTCTACCACAACCTTATATGCAGCTCAGCTTCTCTGCTTCTTGATTTTCATGGAAGGCAATATGGCACATGCTTGTGCAACTTCAAACTTTAATTCCCTGGTAGCAATCATTCAGAGCGACTTTAATTTTACTAGGCTTCATTCTCACTGAGAGGCATGTTTTATCTTACTTGTGGATTCATTTCACTGAGTGCAGTTCTTTTGAAGCAAGATTGTTGAGTCATGAGATTGCAATTTTGAGTGGTTCTTCCATTTCATTTCTGGTGCTTTAGAGTTTGAAAATTTCCTTCATCAGATAAATAAACATCATAACTGACCTTATTTGGAAGTTTTCAGTCACCTTACTCTGATCTGTTACCATCATGGCAGCTATGATTGCAAACCCATATTCAGATCAGGATTTACACAGGAATCCAGAATTTCAGAATGCTGGGAAATTCATATCCTTGTCTGACTTTTTGGTAACTGCAAAAAATGCGACTTCTCTGACTGGCGTTTTGATCAAAATTGAGGTGAGTGCATTCTTGTACCTATAACTTCTTCTCTTTTTTTTTTTTTTTTGGGGGGGGGGGGGGGGGGGGGGGG
>ONZK01002333.1:0-10549 GCA_900322385.1 Pharnaceum exiguum | reverse complement strand
AAAAAAAAAAATCATTGTAAAGAGAAATTATCGAGTATTGGAAGCAGAGAAAGTAAAAAATTCAACCCTACTGCTACTGGAAAAAGAAAGTAACAAAAATGACACAGCTGTCATCGTAAAAATAGGAACATACTGTAATCCACCCAAGCCGGATGCCAACATCATTTACTCCATTTTGAAACCCCGTAGAAACCGCACATCTACTACTCACTCACTTATTACTTTTTGAAACCCAAAAGCACAAACACAACAGCAGAGCAGAAACACAGCCACAGCAGAACACACTGACACACGCGCACCACCAGAGAGAATAGAATAGAATAGAATACAATACTCACTCAGGAGAGAGAAAGGAATAGAGGGTTGGTTCAATTCTCTCAAGATGGCACGAAGACCGGACGAAGAGTACGACTACTTGTTCAAAGTGGTGTTAATTGGAGACTCGGGTGTGGGCAAATCTAACCTCCTTTCCCGTTTCACTCGCAATGAGTTCTGCTTGGAATCTAAGTCCACCATCGGCGTCGAGTTCGCCACTCGCACTCTTCAGGTCCTTTCCTTTTCATTTTTTTTAATTAATTTATTTATCGTTTCCCATAATTCGCTTTCCTTACTTTAACATTTTTACTGTTTGCTGAATATTTTGATCTGGGAATCTGGGATTCTGGGAACTCTTTTACCTTTTGGTTTGTGCTATATCTACTTGCATTTTTTTAAAAGGTGCCATTTTTTTTTACAATTGTGTGGACGGTTGTGTACTTAAATTTTAAAATTACGTGACTTACCTGTTCAAGCTTGTATGATCTACCATTGGTCGATGTGGGAAATGTGTGTTGAAGATCGGGAATTGCAAAATTGATAAGAGTCTAAGTGAAATTCAGATCCTGACTGATAAGAATGAAAGTGTGCTACGCTTACCAGTGACTAGTATCATTAGCAGATTGAGATGTGCTTCTTCATTTCTTTTTTTTTTTGTTTGGTTTGTAACGGCGATATTTCGGTGAGTGTAAGGGGGAGAGCATAATTGAGCAGTGGTACATGTCCAAGGATCAGCTTTTGCAGTTGTAAAATGGATTTGTGATTTTTCTGCACTAGATGTAGTATTCAGTATTCGCACCGGCGCACCCGTGTCGTTTAATAATAGAGTTTGGATAGCTATAATTATGCCTTCTTTTTTACCAGATTTCTGTTAAGGGTTGAAGACGTGAATGGTTTTATAGGAATGAGTGAATTTACGAGGAGGCAGATATCTTGATTCTACGTAGGCGTTTTGCCCTGTTAACTTGTAAATGATTGTTGTATTCATGTTTTTAAAGTAGATTATTCTCTATTTGTTTCATACAGTCTTTTTGGATACTGAAGTGTGTTTGATTATGATGAATGATGGTTCACCCTATTGTACGTTCCTCTGGTGGTCAAATGCATGATGAATCCACATCTAGCTAAGAAGCAAGAGTTACACAGGCTCCTCGACTCCCTGGCTTTTCTAAGTTAATTGCATTCTGAATAATTCCCATGTAGCTACTTTGTGATCGTCCTAATAACTTCTTGTGAGGTCCTGTCTTGAGAAGGAGAACTTTTTGATAGAATAATTTAGCTGAAGCTGTTTTCCTTTTTTTCCGACTCTTAGTCTTTTTATCCCCCCTCTGCTTCATTTTGTTGTCTCTGGTGTTGGCTTAGCTATTTTGTTGCCATGAGACTGTATCTGTACCTCTGAGAAAACATAGGGTACACTACCGGATCTTCCCTTTCAGTCTTTGTTATCCTCACTTGTCCTCTTTTTTTCTTAAAGAAAAATTGTGCTATGGGTTTGTTGAATCCGTACATCCTACATCCGGTGTACCATGCTCATGGTACATCATGTATCATATACAGGGCTTGACCCAATAGCAACATAGCAGCCCAAAAGAAAAATAACCATATATATAACATATGTATAGGCCTGGTGTACCATGCTCATGGTACACCGGGCGTAGGATATAAATTGTCGGGTTTGTTGGTCAATGGACATCTGGAATATGATTTTTCCATCCATTTCTGGTGGAGCTTTAACTGGTAACTGTCATCGATTTTGGAATCTTGGGTGATGATGGACTAAACCTTAGTGTTTCAATGAACTGTTTGTACTTGCCTTCTTGGTCAAGGAAGTTAGGACAACTGGACAAGACATTTCACTTATAGGAACCAAGAGCAGTCTCTGTGCTTGCTAGGGATAAGGCGTCTACATCTGGATCCCCATACATTGCATGGTCTGGAACCTTGCTAATCAGCTAATGGCAATGGTGTTTTGGTAATCATATGATAGGATATCTGAGTGCAAAGGTCTGCGGACATTTAGCATGTTGCATGATTTTACAGCTTCTTTTTTGTTTGGTACTTGTCTGACTCTGTGACTCAGGTGTTTATATATTGAATGAATAGTTACATCTTCTCTGTTAGATGATCTTTTTTTTTTGAAAAGGAAAAAAAGCCAAGATGACATCCAGTTGGATGTTTATCTGATTGGAAATGTTTGAGCAGATGATTGTTAATTTGTTGAACTTGCGGTTTCTTGAGGAACTCTAATTTTCTGACTTCTGTTTACAGAATATCTGAAATCAAATTGAAGTGTTTTATGTGTTGCTTTTAATTTGAATCGTTTTATATGCCACTGTGATGTTGATTTCTAAAGTAATGGCTTCTGCATTTTGTCTTTGAGATTCTTCAGTTTCTTCTAAATGTTACATGCACCTTCATTTTAATTATTTTTTTCTTGTAAAGTGACGCATGGAGCATTTCATCTCTACATTCTGTACTTGATCTGGGGAGTGACATGGTAATGGATGATTACATGTGCCTGCATTTAAATTTTTTTTTTCTTGTAAGGTGACGCATGGAGCATTTCATCTCTACATTCTGTACTTGATCTGGGGAGTGACATGGTAATGGGTGATTACAAATTTCTTCTGTGAACAGTCATAACCTTTTTCTTTCATTCATAGGTTGAAGGGAGAACAGTGAAGGCTCAGATATGGGACACAGCTGGGCAGGAGAGGTACAGGGCAATCACGAGTGCCTACTACAGGGGTGCTCTTGGAGCTGTTCTTGTGTATGATGTCACAAAGCCTACAACATTTGACAATGTGAGCCGGTGGCTGAAGGAGCTCAGGGATCACGCTGATGCCAACATTGTGATTATGTTAATTGGGAACAAGACTGATCTCAAGCATTTACAAGCTGTTGCAACAGAGGATGCTCAAAGTTTTGCTGAAAGAGAGGGTCTTTCTTTCATAGAAACGTCCGCTCTTGAAGCAACAAATGTTGAGAAGTCATTTCAAACTATCCTCTCTGAGATATACAGGATAATCAGCAAGAAATCGCTCGCTTCGAATGAACCTGCACCTTCAAATCTTGGGGGAGGACAGACAATTGTGGTTGGGGCAGCATCTGAGACAGCCGCAAAGAAGACTTGCTGTTCATCATCCTAGGAGTTTATTCGTCTACAATCCTGTTGAAATTGTTGGAAATTTTCGTCTGCTCTGACTTGGAGATGTTAATGGTCGCTTACAGGCTTATTTCTGTATATTTTTGTTCTTGATTACATTTTATGTGCTTTATTTCATCTATTTTAGTTCTCTTTGCTCTTCTCTTGTCTGGTCCTTGATATGTACATCAACATGTTTTTGGCTAAAATGCCAGTTTTCGTCTGCTCTGACTTGGAGTAGTACTTCATTATCAAATGGTTGGGTACTTGGGTGCCTTTTTCGTTGATGAAATGGAAGGCATTTTTTTAAAAAAGCATAAAGGCAAAATTATTGAAAACAATGTACACTACATCATTACTTCTTTTTTTTGTTACCCGTTTGAATCGACAGAACTTTGCTCCAACCACGTCCGGTTCGCACACTTGACTGTGATGTATGAGTTTCCTAATAAAACATAAATCAGAACCGCTCACTAAAAAAGAAATATTTGTATGAAACACCACAATTTTTTAAAAATTATTTTAGGTGAACCGAAATAAAGTAAACTACTACACGAAATTATATATTGAACAAAAATTAATTATGTGAAATCAAAATTTTGATTTAAATTTGTTGTGACGCTCAATTAATTATCAAAACCCTATCAATGGGGAGCTGTAATGAAACTACATTTCTCCAAATAATTACAATAAATATCACTATCAAAACTTATTGCATTTACAATTGTAAATTTGTAATATACTCTACCAAACCAAACCTCTTAAATAGAAATTGAAAAGAAATTAAAATTAACTAAAGTGCCATGAATTGAAATGCCCAAAAACAAGAGAAAAGAAGTTGTACAATACGAGTAATTTTTTTGGATTAAAAAATGTTGAGTATAATCAGAAAATGACCTGTACTGTACTGTACAGACCACAGACAGAGTAGAGTAATAGTACAAGACTACTAGTGTACAGTTGTCCGTCCACTCATCTAATCAGTAGTCATCTGGCGAAATAATCCCGGACTCGGAGAGTAAAGTTAAGTCTGTCCTTTATTTTTTTTTTTTGGTGCAATAAGTCTGTCCTTTATTTTGACAACTGATTATTACCACTGTTGTTCTAACATAAACAAACAAACAAACAAAGGTACAAAAAAACAAAGAGACAGACAAAGGGGCAGATATCAGATTGATTAAACTGAGGAAGAGTGTCGAATAGGAGAGAGAAAGCAGTACACACTAGACAGACAGACAGACAGACACTAATCACACTTCTCATTCCAGTCCAGTGTCACACACTCCTCTGACCACAGCAGTCCCGGTCAGTCCGGTCAGCCACTGAAATTCATTCGGTAATCATCTCAACTTCTCTCTTTTCCAATTTTTGATCCCATCAATTAATCATCAATCAAAATTAATCAATCAATCCTTTAATTGTGATTATTGTTAGATTAGATGGAGGGAGGAGGGAGAGCATGATCATCAGGTGTGTGATTGGATGAAATGGCGAGCACTTTAGGAAATGGTGGGCCAGGGGGTTCTAATTCTAATGGGCGCAACAACAGAGGACCTGGGCCTGGGGGTGGGATTGGGCCTGGTGGTGGGTCGTCGAGCTCCGTTGATTGGCTTAGTAAAGATTTGCTTGAGCTCAGACTGAGAGACAAGGACAAGGATAATAATAACAAGGACAAGGACAAGGACAGGTTCTCCGACCGCGACGATGACCGGGTAAGTAATGAACCGGACGGCTTATGAATGTGATGATCATTTTATTTGCTTTGCTATGTGTTTTATTTTTATTATTTTATTTAATATATAGGGTGTAGTAATGGTTATAACTTTAGGCATTGTAAACTATAATGTGCTTTTTTTTGGAACAAAAGTTGCACACTAAAATCGAAATGGCTAGATATATTGTTGTAAAGTGTTGGTTGTTGCGTTTCGAGTTAATTAAAGGTCAAGTGCAAGTTATCCTTCTACATTGTACGGGAATAAGGCTGCTTAACTCAGACCGACTCTTACGTTGGTTAGGCGGGCGGGCGGGAGCTAATAGGGTACCAGGGTATTATTGTTGATGGTTACTTATTCTATAGTGCTTCATCGTAGGTTTTGGTCACTCAGAGGGTTCTACTTTGTCTATTTTTTCGTCTCTCCCCATCTTTGTTCAGTTGCTTCTCAGATGAGTTTTACTGAACAGTAACAATTAGCGCAAATATTCCTGCCGATTTGCTTGTATGTTTCGGTACAATGCTTCTGTTCCATGTCTTTGTTGTTGGAGAAGGAGAACTAATCAAACATCCAATTTTTACTTTATCTCACTGCCTTTCATGAACCTGTTGTGCCTAGAGTTTCGGTGGGGAAGAAGTTAGTTAACTATATCTGTGATAGGGTTTTGTTCTGTTATGTCTTTAGAAAAAATTTCTTTCCGGGAATTAGTTTTTCAAAAGTCCTTTGAGGTCGCTCCCTTGTCCTCCACCCTGAAAATCCTTACTGTTAATAACAAAAGAACAGATTAAGATTACGGCCAATGCCTCTTTCTGACAATGAAGTTATCTAAATAGTAAAAAGTTGGGACTCCCCTTTACATTGAGCTGCAAGACACGGTGAACCACTTTTTAAATGGTTGCAGTTTGATTGTTTCAGCAAGACAGTGAACCAGATATTGTTCGTGGCGTTGGAACTGAAGCAGGACATGTCATAAGGACAACCATAGGCGGTCGGAATGGTCAACCTAGGCAGGTAGAATCAGTTATAACTTGCACTTTTCAGGGTTTAGATTAAAGGTTGATGGTGTACTGTTGTTGGGATCTGCGCATTGTCATCTGTTTCATTTTGACAGACAATTAACTATATAGCAGAGCATGTGGTTGGAACTGGTTCCTTTGGTGTGGTATTCCAGGTAAGACTGATCTTTTAGCATGTATGTATGACCTCCATCGCTTCCATCGCACATTGATTGGTTAATTATGTTCTGAATATGTTACTACCCTCCCAGGCCAAGTGTAGGGAAACTGGGGAGATTGTAGCCATAAAAAAGGTTCTGCAAGACAAGCGCTACAAAAACAGAGAATTAGAGATCATGCAGATGTTGGATCATCCTAATATTGTGGCTCTCAAGCATTTTTTCTTTTCAACAACAGACAATGAGGAGTTATACCTTAATCTCGTGCTTGAATATGTACCTGAGACAGTCAACCGTATTGCGAGGAACTACAACAGGATGCATCAACGAGTGCCTTTAATTTATGTGAAGCTTTACACTTATCAGGTATCCACGATGCTTGGTTCAATCTCTTGTGAAACCTTGTGATTGTTGCAGTGTTTTATACTCGATGATTTCTGTAGTTTTCTATTGCATGACCCATTAGTGGTTGATGACCCTGCTTGAAATCAGCTCAGCAGAGTGAAATGGAGAATCTTTTATGAATTTTGCTATTATTTTTTGTCTTCTTCTGATGGCTAATCCCTCTGCAGCCTTTATGTATTTCTTGGTCAATATAGTCAAATTGAATGTGGTTTTTATTTGCCTTTCCATTGAATTTCATTATTTGCAACTTGAAAGTGCCGAATGTGGTTGGAGAGTGTTGTAATCTTCAGTTTCAAATAATCATTGCTGCCCTCGAGATCGTTTAAATGAGGAGAGTTTCATCGCCAGCTTGTGCGTTGTGACTCCATGGCATGAGATCAACTGATACTATTCCAAAGTTCTGATTGCTTTAACATTAGAAATTTCCAGGTTAAAGTTTCATATAGTAGTTTTTTACTTCACAGACTGTGCTATAAACTTTTGTTGTACATTTTCTGCCAATAGTGCCTGAAGCTACTGAAGAATATCCACAGAAAAAATGCCTAGAATAATGAGCTTATGGACCTGGATGTTGTTCATACTTCACTGTTTGGAATGATGCCTCTTCTTTTCTTTAGATTAAGGATTATTATCTTAAGGTTGATACTTCTGGTTGTAGATTTGCAGGGCGCTGGCATACATCCATAATTGCATCGGAATTTGTCATCGAGATATCAAGCCTCAAAATCTATTGGTAAGAGTCCTATAATGTGTGGATTCACTGAATATGCTCCTAATTTTTTACTGTCATCTGGATCAGAAGTGTTAAATATACTGGTTATGGTTGAAGGCGGCCATATCATGTATGTTTCTTAATAAGATGGTACAAAAAGTTTATAATCCAGTAATAAAGTTGAGAAGAGTGCCTGAACCTCCTTTGAATTAAGGAGGTACTTGTACTGCTGCTTTCTTTTTTGAAATTACAAGAACACTGTTTCTTCTTGAACATTTAGCAAGAAAGGTTTGTATGTTCAAGGAGAAACAAGTACATAAGGCTTCTCTTATATGATGTGTCATAGAGCTACTCTGTGAATTTTGTAAACATGAGAAAAATTGGCGACAGTTCCTTGGTGCCTCATTCCTTTTTATTTTATTTAAAAAACATTACAAGGTGGAGTGCCCTCTCTTGGGTTGCCTTTATCTCCCACCCCTAAGGCATTTCTCTCATGATGTCCTCTAGGATTCAGTGGCTTCCTCAGCTTCTATTTAGTATTTTGAGGAAGATCAAAACACTTGGATTAAATTCTTTGTATACATTATCTTGGAGGGCCCTTTATATTCCGTGATGTATATTTGTTTGCATATTTAGTGTTTATCTCTAATTTGAGAATGAGAAACAGGTAGACAACTGAAAGCAGTCACATAGACTGGTCTGTTGTCTGTCGTCTGTTGATTGTATTTCTTGGCGTGTGCGGTGGTAAGGAAGCACATGTAAAAACAATGTAAAAGATGAAGCGGTAAAATGGTTGCTAGTAGAGTAGTAGGGATCAAAAGTGTAACTTCCCTGGCAGTATGGTGTGGGGCCAGTTATTTCTCTGTTTTTTTTTTATAAAAAAAATATTCAACTGTAAGCCAGTTGGGTATTCATTTTGAATTGACTTTCACAGACTGATGATGATCTGTTGAAAATAGTAAACTACATTTCAAGTATTTTTTTTGGTGTTCAAACATTTCAAGTATTTAGTGATCTGTCGGTACCCCTTCCTGGATGTCACTCTACAATTGAATTCCTTATTTATGTTAATTAGGTGAATCCACATACGCACCAGCTGAAGCTATGTGACTTTGGAAGTGCGAAAGTGTTGGTATGCTTTTCAACCATTGAATGATCAGTAAAGATTTTGTTTATGAGATCTCAGTTTCTTTAATTTTCTCTACTGTTTGTGTGGTTATTCTGCCAGGTTAAGGGAGAGCCAAATGTTTCCTATATATGCTCTCGATACTATCGGGCACCAGAACTCATTTTCGGTGCCACTGAGTATACTACTGCAATAGATATATGGTCTACTGGGTGTGTTATGGCAGAATTGCTTCTTGGACAGGTGCTGAAATGTTTTGTCCTCTGCTAAAACTTTGAAATAACTACTTCCACCACTCATGGTTCTCACTGCGATAGTTACCGCATTTTTTTGCAGCCTTTGTTTCCAGGAGAAAGTGGAGTAGATCAACTTGTGGAGATAATTAAGGTAGCTATATCTTCATGCTAAAGGTTTCTGATCTTCAAATCTGTTATATTAAAGAGAGCCCTAAACACTGATCATGATATACTCCCTCCATACCAAAATAAATGCAACATCTGCTTTTCACGGTCTTCAAGACACAACTTTGTCAAAAAATGCATTAAATTTTTTTATTTGTTTACATATGCCAAAAATATAGATGATTACAAACCAATGGTACTAATTTATTTCATAATTCAACTAATAAGTTTTCTTAAATTAATGGTCTAAGTTAGTAAAATTTGACTCCCCAAATTAAATGGTGTATCTATTTTGGTGCTGAGGGAGTAGTTAACAAAAGACAGATCTTTTTAATAAAATGATCCATCAGTTGATGTATGAATAGTCGTGCTCGTAGGCGTGCCTTCCGCACTCTTGTGGGATTGCCATTGGAGTATGTCGAAACTGTTAGTTTCTGTGTTTATTAAGAAATCAGTTAGTGCAGCTTAATTGTATGGATTCTTTCTCATCGAAAGTCTCACTAAGTCTAAAGTTCCTCAGTGTACTGATTGCCATCTCATGAATGCATTTCATCGGTCTGGATCCAGTCTCTGCCAAACCCCCTCTCTATTTATTTCTTGGGTATATGTGTTTGTGTTTTGGGATAAGGTGTTTCCGTGTTGGAATTACCAAGTACTCTGATTGGCTGTCTTGAATGACTATGACGCTTGTAGTAGCTATACGAGATTATAGTTGATGTATATCTTCGTAAGCGAGAAACCCAGAGAAATTATATTGGTTTTCCTCTTGGCTCTAAGTTACGTCTTCTTTCGATTTTCATGGTAACTTTATGGATGAGATATGTCCCTGCAGGTTTTGGGAACTCCAACGAGGGAGGAGATAAAATGCATGAATCCTAATTACACCGAATTTAAGTTTCCACAGATAAAACCGCATCCATGGCACAAGGTATGATATAACCACAATGTTCCAGTTCTTTCAAGTTTCACCACCTTATCGAACTGAGCTTTATGATTTTTGTACTTGTTATTGATGTTTGACATTTTCGAGTTGATCTACTTGATAACTTAGATCTATCGTATATCGGCTGCTGATTTGAAAATCTTCTTCCTCTTCCTCTATAGCTCGTCATTGTTAGTGGCATCAAATAGGCGAGAAAATAAACTGTGTGAGCAGTAGAGACTTTGAGTGGCAGCTGAGAACTTTAGGTCCATTGAGGGCATAATGACTTATTAAGGGAAGTGTCCTATGAAATGATGCCTTGAGCTAAGAAAAAGAAGATGGTAGAATAAACTGCACTTTCAAATTCTTGATATTTCAAATTACGTAACGAAGTAATCCATTCACATAGAACTATTTTTACCTACTCCAAATTTTGTTTGGTTGGTTAATGCTACAGCACCTTATAGAAGCCGAGAAAAGCCTCTGTATATGGAGTTCATTACCTCTGGATTATGCTTCTAAATGTTCTAAATGTCGGAAGAACCTATTCTGTGTACTTGCTTAAATAAGTGAAGAGGGGATACTGGGTGAAGGCTTGGGGGAAGAGGGGGGGGGGGGGGGGGGGGGGGGGGGGGGG
>ONZK01002330.1:25077-37335 GCA_900322385.1 Pharnaceum exiguum | reverse complement strand
TATTTCATGATAACAAAGACAGTTAATCGGGTTTATTCGGGTTTGGTTCGGGTTCGGTTCGGTTCGGGTTTATTCGGGTTTAACTAATTCGGGTTCAAAAACGGTTTGGTTCGGGTTTCGGGTTGAGCTCGACTTGTCTATTCGGGTCACTAATCGGGTTCGGTTCGGGTTATTCGGTTCGGGTTGAAACGGGCCGGCCCAATTTGCTACCTCTACATAAAGATACAAAAGACCCTTGAAAGATCAAAGACCCTACAAAAGATATATCTTTGATGTGTATATAAATAAAAAATAACTATGAAAGTGTGGTATAAAAAGTAATATAATCCTTTTGTTTGCCTCTTTTATAGTAGATATTTTTCATAGTTTTTCTTTAAGGGTGATTTTTTCATAGTTAAATTTAGGTTGGGTTTATATAAAAAATGCATATTGCCAATTCAAATACATATTTTGACATATTTTTGTGCGTACATGTGTCCGAGCAACTACACATGTTCAACAACAACAACAACCGAGTGTAAATTCACATTCAATAGGGGTACTCGGGTCAAAATGTACGCAACCATACTTCTATTTAAGAAAATAGAGAGGTTGTTTATGAGATTGACCAATTGCTCTATTAAATTATTAACTTTCAATAACCTCACCAAGAATAAGATGCATGTGCACATGTTCAATTCCAATTTTTAAATAGTGAAATCATATGGTACTTTTTAAATGTCTTTGAAACACTTAATTCTAAATGCGTAATAAAGCAGACTTATTGGTTTCCATCTCGGCTTAAGAAGAGGGGATGATGTAATTTTTCCCCCTCTAAGTGAGATTTGAACCTCATTTTTTACTTGAAATGGTGTTCTCATTCCCAAATGAAGCATATATATTCTAAGAACTTATGACTTGTGAGTGATCACTAACACATTCACATGGCTAGCTATTGATTTAACGAAGCACGTAAACGTTTGTGCATGTACATACCTACCATAATGTCAAGCTTATTTCCGAGAATAACATGACCTTGATCTACTGCTCTATCAGTTGTAGTTGCACCTACCGTGATCACCCATGGAGCAAGATTTACCACAGTAGAAGGTAATGGTCCATCGTTGCCAGCACCAAATATCACAGGAATGCCATGTTTGACGGCAAAAAATGTACTAATAGCGTTTGCATCTTCATAATAAGCAAGTTGACCACCTCCTCCTAGTGAGATATTTGATCACATCTACATCATCTTCAATAGCAGCTTCAACGGCAGCCATAGTGTCAATAGTGCTACATATACCCATAGTAGGTAACTCTAGAGGTGGTTTCCAACATGATTTGTATGAAATTAATCGTACTCTTGGTGCTACCCCCCTTGATGTTCCATTCTCATATCCCAAATAACTCGCCCCTACGACTTTGGAGCCTCCTGAAATTCCCAGAGTGTTAGTCCCATGCCCATACCAATCACGAGAGTTCTCGTCCGCCTTGTACATTATGCTTCCATTTGAAAACACGCGAACAGCTTCTGTAAATCCTTTAGAGAAGTATCGAGCTCCTATAAGCTTCCTATACAAACATCCAATTACACTATTTGAGTACTTCAGATTTTTTGTTACCCTATTCAAAATTAACATGTACCATATATATACATGGACAGGGTCCTCATACCCAAATAAGTCTCTATTTTGCCAAACTTATATTTTTAGGTTAATAAATGAAGTCAGCCATTATTTGAAATTTAAATTTTCCAAGCCACTTAATGATCCAACAACTAGTAATATAGAATGTAACACTTTTGTTTAAAATAGGAGGAATATGACACTCTTGATTTATACAATGCATCTTATTGTCAATCCATTCTATTAGAATAGCCTAAATATGTATATATCTTCAAGTAGCATAGCAATTACGAATAAAGTTATAGTAATGCCTTTTGTGTTGAATCCGATGTTTTCATCACCAAAAAAGACATCGAACCAATCTCTTAATTGGTTCGATAGTGCAGCTGTTAGTAAAAAACAAATAATTGGTTAAAAATATTAAAATCATCAAAATATGAAAGTTAAATTTGATGAAGATTAGAAAAAAAACCGATTCCGGTTTATTTAGACCATTTAGGTTTATTTAGTACTAATTAAGATGGGTGCCAAACACTTCCAAGCATGGGTTTAATACAAGAATGATATATTGTTAATAGATGGACTATGAGTATGATAAGATATTAATTAGTTGTGCTGTAGAAAACATGTATGATTTGATTATTGTTAGTGATTCTGTAAAAATATTGTCTATAAGATATTAACTAATCTAGTCTTAATGTAAAAAAAATGGAAAATGAAACCGAAAGAAGCCCTTATAGAAACCCAACCGCCTTTCAAGTGGAAATCGATCAACCAAATCGATCGAATAAAAAACGCATTCGAAGTACAAATGAATCGCATCACATTAAAGACCATGTTGAGACCATGGAGTTGGGGTCACAGTCGACACCATGAAGAGTCCCTGAAACGGTAAATGTTTTTACTGCGAATCAAGAACATGAACTCAATAGAAATCCGCCTATTTCATTTCGGGATACGGTTAGTGGCAATCGTGACAACCAGGGTGACATGTTTACAACCCCTTGTGGGAATTTGATGATAATGATTCAGATCTCGATGATGATATCCCTTCTTAGGATGACGGCACAACATGCCGTACCATAGTTCTTACCAAAGAAGAGAAAGCAACCTACATAAACCCTGGAGATAGACTCTCATAGTTAAGATGTTTGAAAAGAGGATTGGTTATATGCAATTAAAAAGGATATTAGAGAACTAATAGAGCCTCAAAGGTTTCTTCATGTCACTTTAATCGATATTGGTTACATTACGTAGCTCACTATTCAAATTCTAGGATTACCACTATGTCGTGAATGAAGAACGTTGGTTACTAGGTGATAATTATGGAACTATCCAAAAATGGACTCCTAATTTTGTTCCATACGAGGAACCAATTTGCAGACTTACAGCTTGGATTCAGATACCAAGGTTGCAAATAGAATATTTTGACAAAGCCTTCCTTCAGAAAATTGGTGAGACGAGTAGCGAAGGTTGACAGAACTGCTGAAGATGTTCTTAGAGACGGTATACAAGACAGAGCGTTGAAGTGGATTTGACGAAGCCATTATTATCCAAGTTGCGATTAAATGATCGAGTAAGGAAAATCCAATATGAGGTATTGAACTTAATTTGCTTCAAACATGGTAAACTAGCTCATACAATAGACACATGTCCTATGTATCCTACGAAAAACTCTCATTCCCAAGGAAGAAATGTTACAGATGATCCAAATGTGGCCATACCTCCTTTCCAACCAGAGTCTCTAGATAATTTTGGCTCATGGATGCAACTGAAAAGAACATAAGACGAAGACCATAACCCCAGTCAACTGCAAGAGCATCTCATGATGATCATGAGCATGCTACTAACGATGGTCGTAATCCTCGCCCTAACATTGCTACTACACAACCAAACACAACCATCGGTTCTCGGTTGAATGCTTTAGAGAATCTTGTAAATGATGCAACATAAAATGCAAAATTGGTGGAACACTTGCCAAATATCTTAACATTATCAACTAATGGAGGGAGTGGTAGTCTGAAAAATAGACGAGTAGTTTCCATAACCGACAGACCTTCCTCCGCTAGACACCCTCCAAAATACTCTTACCCCCCTAGATCAAACCTAACACAACCCTTAGTTAATCAACCGCAAAGGACATGTCCTACTCACACGCCCCACTCATAAGGCCCAAGACCAACCCACAATCACATTCACTACCTGTACAACAACTTGTCCCGACACCAACACCCAGCAAAAAAATACAACCACACTTTACCCCACCACATCCACACCTATTCCACACCAACCTCTAAGACAGATTACAAACACCATGAGTAAGCATCAAGAACCTATTGCTCAGGGGAAAAACTTCCACCCCAACAACCCTCTTTCTAAAGAACCATTATGTCGCGGAGCTGAGATAGATCACCCCATAATCGTGCCTGGTGATGGCCCCATGCTAGACCAGGAAGGTGATGATAGAAATCATGACTTTAATGTCAGAGATGTAAAAGCATGAAATATATATGGTGCATGATGGGAGTGGTGCTCCAGTCATGCCCAAATGAGATCCTACCATATATGTCCAATATTCCCACGAATCTTCATCCATGCAGAATAGCACTTTAACAAAACTCAAGAATGTCATGATTTAGAATACACAAGGTGCTGCGAGTAAAGAATTAATGCATGTATGTACTCTTGAACTTATCCGACTCCACAAGCCACATCAAATACAAGAAATTGGCTATGATGGCCAACTAGAAGTAGAAGCACAATGCAAGGTCATAGTGGCAGCATACTACGGCGTGAGGAGGCAGACACTCCAAAACAAATCAATCTATCCTCTCAACATATTACAGTCCAAAGTAGAAAAACGAGATGAAGCCCCCTCGGCTATTCTCGGCTGTTTATGCAAACCTCAATCCTGCTAAGTGTGCGGAACTTTGGCGACATTCATGTGAATTCGCCCAGAAAGTAATAGGGTAACATGATATGGTCGTAGAGTGGGAACTTGAGGATCAAATTCAAGGCTTAAAACAATTTTTTAAGAGTTACGTTGTATAAGACCATGATGAGCATGGCCAGCGAAGCTTGCATATTTGAAGTGGCGATGCATGTAGGAGGTGGAGTGGCAAGTACCATCTGCAATAAGTGCATGACAATACTGTATTGTCACAATGAAAAGGCTTTTCGAGACTGAATGCTTCCTATTGATTGAAGTATGTCTCGAATTACCTACTGAAAAATTATCAAAAAAATTAGTCTTTATTGGACTTCATTATTTCGAGAGAACATCCCATAAGCCTTAACTCCTGTGAGTTATTGCATTTTCAAAATCTACAAGTAGAATAATCTAAAATAAATAACCATTGTATGAAAAAAACACCCTCAAAGCCTTAATGCTTCAAGTCAAGTCTTGTTGCACAAGTGTATAATTAAAGAATCATAGTTTGTATATACTTTTACAACCTTTTCATTAGCTCATTGAGAAACATTCTGAATGGATGAGACTTGAGTTTGCTAAAAGACATCTACGTCATGCAAACGTAAAGTTTTGGCATAAGAAGTTGGGAAGAACTTGCAAAAACTTGCAAGTGAAAGATGCAAGAGTTTTGAGAAAGCAAGCATTGAATTAGAAAAACTTGGAAAAACATTCGTGCGTTTATAAGATTTTTTGAAAACATGCATTAATTGATGGCAAGGAATAGTAGCTGTTGGAAAACCATTGCTTGTTTTGCGTGGTTAGTCAAGGTTCATAAATCATACATAAGGTATGTTTTAAGCTTTATTTTGGAGTTGGGTATTAAGGTTTTCATGATAAAGTGATGTTCAATGTTTACTTTGAACATTTATGTTGAAAGAAGGTCCAAGACATAATCCTGTTCCTTCTGGATAGTTTTAGAAACCAAGAAAAAGAAAATAAGGTAAGAAATGTTAAGGCAATTTCCCATTTCAACAACGTGTCCCAATAAGTTAAGAGTAATGAGTTTCAATGTGCTCGGGTTGGAATAATGATGGTGGAAATGTAATATTAGAGATTATCAATATATATAATCATGAATTTTCTATGGGCCTACGGTTGAAATGCTTGACTAAAGGTTTGATGACTGCAATTTTTATATAGCATTAGAATCTCTAATATTCTATAGCAAACAAAATCACCCAATTTATTTTTAATAATAAAGAAATTGTTCAAAACCACTCCATCAATGAATTGACCTTCGGACTTTTTGCAGCCCACTTTGTGTGTGATTTTACTCGATTTTCCTCATTTTGTACCATTATATATTTGTAAATACCTCACTTTCCTCATTTGCATATCTAAAAAAAATCTCTTGAAAATTATGGTAAGGTAACAATTAATATGTGATGCAAAAACGAGTAGTAACCTTAAAATAGTAATATTATTATGTGGTTTCAACAATGATGATAAATATGATTGTTATTTTAAAAAGCATAATGCATTTTCTTATAACTTAATGTGAGTATGTGACAATAAGGTAATTTTGAACCTACCTGTTGCATCGAAATGTAGGATCATTTCCAATATCACAACTGCCTTTAAATTTTTTGGGAATGGGACCATATCCTTCTTTGTCAGAAAAGGATTCCACTTCAGGAGTACAACCTGTACATTATATATGATTAAATTGACAACTTAATAAGAATTTTCTTTTTAGAAAAAAATAATTGATTGATTCTTCAAAATATATAGTACACTTTTTTTTGTGTTTTGAAATATGCTTGAAAACATATTATGTTGATAGGAGCTAAATCTTCTCGTTACCCCATATATTTGTGAAACTAATAATATTTCTATGGTATTTTCAAATGGTATATCAGTTTATGTGTCAATTGATCCTAACCACTTGTCATTCAATAATAACCAAACAAAATCCTATTTGTTATAAATTTATGTCTTGGTCTCTTCAAATTTTTAAATTTGAATGAAAAAAGTTATGTTTAATTGTTTTATCACTTAATTGTCCATGAAAACCTCCATTATAATTGGGAAAATTAATGAGTTTTTTTTTATGACATACAAATTATCACAATATTGATGTGTATACGATGATTGCAAGATCATCTAAACTAAACTATTTTGTGCTAAAATGAAGATGAAATAACAATGAGCCGTAAACAAGATAGACAACCATTCCATAGATCCTACATTGGACTGTAATTAATTGAATAGCGGCAATTTTTGCGGTGGGAGCTTAGGAGGATTACACCCAATTTTCCTTTTCCACGAAAAAGTGCTAGTTTTGTAGTTGAAATTTTGGTAGAATTTGTCATTATTATAATGTACAGCTATCATATTTACATGTGTCATTAATCTCATTACTATGTCAAACCAACTGAGCGCCAGCTAGATATCCATGAGAATTCCTTCAATTTATAGATAATTAAGTGGTCGAAATGAGCTATAAAACATGCTTTCTTGTTTTTCCATCTTAAAAGTTCTTGTGTCACTTGTATATGTGCCATCTCTATCTATATACCGGAGAGTTTAGTTGTATGTTTTTACTCTTTCAAGACACCAATATCAAAATTCATTTGTTGAGTTATTGTTCCTATAACAATATATATTTTTGTCATCAATTATACTTTCATAATAATTCGGTCAATAATACTATTATTACTACTCATAAAAGATATTTAATCAAACTCGTGTAACACACGTTTATTATTAGATATTTAAATAAAGCGATTAGGAGAGCTCGTGCATCGCACGGTAATTCACCTAGTTATTTAAAAAATTACAGCCCCTTACATTAGAACTACTGACCAACAAAATAGAAAAAGCAACTTACATTGTAAAAAGAAGACAATCTCAACAAAAATATATTACTGTCCTCTTAGCATAGTAGGTAATATGCATAGAGTATAACCTTTTCAAATCTTTCGGGAGGCCATGGCCCATGCTAGCCCAACTAGCTCGGCGCGTGTTGGAATTAAATTTAGTTCACACACCCTCAAGTACATACTCGCTTTATTTCTTTGTATTATTCTTGTTTTCTTTTTTGGTAACTTTTTACTCGAAATGACTCTTTTGTCCCTAGTTTCTATTCTTAATACACACAAACCTACCCCGCTTTCCCACTAATGCTAAGACAAGTTTACCTTTTTTTTAAAGCCAAATTAAAGGTTTCTTAATATTTGTGCAATTTCTAAATAAACTAGAAAAAGACATAAATGAAGTAATAACTTGAGTTGATAAATGGAAAATGATGGGGATGAGTGTAATTACATAAACTCGTACCCTAGTAGTAATAAGTAAAGAAAGAAATATAGTTATAAAAAAAACTTGCCGCTGTCAATATGTGCAAGAAGTAGGTCCTCTCCAAAATTGGCGTGCTTCCAAAGCGACTCTTGCTGAACCACTTCATGATTTTGTTCAAGTCCTAAATACTTCCATACATAAGTGGTTTGTAGTTTTAGAAATTTGCTCTTGTAAATTGTTGTGACATCGGGATGCCCTGCGAATATGAGCGGCCAATGAAAATAAATAACGTAAGTTACATAATATCACATGATAATCTGATATACACAGAAGGAAGACAAGACATATTATATGGTACATGTACATGCACAATGATCTTTGTATGATAATACAATACATTTTTATTATCACTTAAATGATTTTTCTAAGAAAGCATATGCATTGTAGACAAATTTAAATGTCACTTTCTTGTTTCTGAGATAGTGAAGCAGAGAGAGAGTTTCTTATCGAGCTAGCCTATGCTTACAATAGGGTTTACACAAATAAAAAATATGTATTAGAATTGGTGGGATGCGTAGTGAGTAGTGACTGCTAGTATAAATAAAAATATAATAAATGGCTGCTAACATAATAACTTCTTTCTGATAAAAAAAAACATAATAACTTCTTACGTACTTTGAAGCTCTTTCGCTTGTTCCTCGTGGAGCACAGCTGCAAATCCGTTGAAGACTTTCGAGTATGAATAAATTAACTTGTGACTCGGCTCAAGATTACTGTTTTCGACATCCAAAATGAAAAAGTTGAAAGCATACAAATTAATGACGGGGTTATTAATGACCTCGAGGAGACGAGGAGTCATTAATCAACTTTAATATCAATAATAACTTAGTCTTATATATGAAATCACTTCAAATAAGTTTTCGTGAATTATAAAAGTTGTCGACCATATATCTTCTTATTGCCGCCGTTTGAAACTTCAAGTTGGAAACTGTATTATAGCATATTTTGTGGTATGTAGAGAAAGATAATGTTCTTCAAGACGATAAGTTAGGAGTCTGTGTCGAGAGAAGGCCCTCCTAATTTTGGTGTAAAGACTCGTAAATACCTGGTAAAGACTTGTTCAACCAAATAAATGACTAAGAAAAAATTCCTTAAAAAGTACACTATGTCCCTAACTTTTTTTATAGTTTTATTTTTGGTCAAATCATTCACTAATTTGACCATTTTTGTTAATTTAATGTATTTTTAAAAATAATTTTAAAAAATATAGTGAATCAAAAGTATTTACAAAACGTAGTCTAATGAATACAATTGTTGTGTATAATGCTATCCATATTTTTGGCCAAATCATGCATTGTGAAAGTAAAAAAAAAATTGATCCAAAGAAGTCGAACTATAAAGAACTTTTGGGACACATGAATTAATATATATATTCATTGTTAAGTTGATCTAAACCTACCCCCAGTGTATGAAAGACTTGTTAAGTTTTTACTTACTCCTTAACTTTTAAAACACATTATTTTTGATGGGACAAAGAACCAATTTCATAGTTTTGTTCTTCTTCGGCACTTAACATTGTGAGAAACCAAATTAGGTAGGTGTAGTGGCAATCTTTGGTTTTCACACAGGACAGGGTTCGATTCAAACTGGGGGTATTGGAAGGAGGTTTGTTTCCCCCTTCTCTCTAATCTCTGATCCATTAGCCCTTAACCCAGTTTGAGGTAGGGCTTCTAGGGGAAGACTTACGTACTATTTAAAATGACAATAAACTGCAATAGTTTCTTCACTTTTAGTAAATTATAAAAAACTTTTTTTTTGTACTATATTAAAGAGGAAAACTGGACAGAGAATAAGATTGATGACCTTGTCAAGAACAATATGTTCTTTTTAGGAAAAAGAAGCAAAATTTCTATGACAGAGGAAAATCTTATTGGTCGATATAATAGTTAGATAGTAATTCAGTTCTCACTATAGAAAAAGAAAAGAAAAAGAAAAATATTGAGTTCATTTTGTCATAAAATCTCAAATAATTATTACACTTACCATACTTTGATAAACTAAAATTGTTAGATTTTTTTTTGGAAAATCGTTAAAATTTTATAAAAACCGAACCATCATTCAAAGGAAGGCATAACACCTCCCTCGAGAGAGGAGTCCAAATTACAAAATTGTTAGATATTGGTAATGATAATATATTTGATCACTACTTTAGATAATAAATCTTTAATCCAATGCTATAACGGATCCGTACTGCATATATACAACTATAAAGATTGTTTTTCATCATGGTCCTACATGTATTTTCTTTTTGGAGATTATTGTTATAAAAAATTTAAATGAGTAATTCTTAGGTATACTAGATGTTTTTTTTTTCAAAGAATTACAACATATATCATTACTCACCTTTTTAATATAATTAGTTAGTCCCTTTTTTATTAGTTATAAATCCACCCTATATACCAAAGACTTCTCCCATTATTAGGTACACCCAGTGCACACATACACCGGGATTTTTCCCAAAGCAATATCCCATTAGTCAACTTTAATTTTTAATGTCATTAGATTAGTCATAAATTCACCTAAAGTACCAAAGACGTGCTATATAGAGTAGGTCTTGCGTGCACCGATGTTCATGTACAATTGTACACCATTTCCACATCACCATTTTTTTTTTAAAAATTAACATATGAATTTTCAAATGGTTAATAAGAACTTTTATATGAGTAATATCTCCAAATTGCACGACTTTAGCTATATAATTTCTTTTTCCTTTTTAATTTTAATAAAAGAGAAATGCCACATATCATGAGTATGGTTACACCTAGTGTAGCCTAAACTCACAAAGGTGCTGAGGGGGTAGAAATTGCAAACTAGATACACCGTAAGGACACGGCTATTTCATTTCAAGCAAAATGGAATTCTTTGATAACCTTTTACTAAGTTGACTTGTAACTGTAGATAAGTAGTTGAATAAAAAGGAACATCTAGAATATGTTAAAAAAATTGTTTATTGTACAAAAAAATTCATATAATTATCGACATATATTTATGTAGTTGAATAAAAAATATGTCAAATAATTTTAATTGATACTGTTCAAAGCATTCATACAATTAAAGTTATTCGTCAACAAAACATATTCTTTTACCGGGTTGACAAGGTAGACAACATTTGATGGTGTGATTTGGCCACGATATCTGGAGCAGCCGTCAAATGTCGCTCGTCATCATGATATTTTGATAAGTGTACAATATAAGTCTACAGGCATTGCAAATAAAAAGTATTAAGTGATGAAATTAAACTTATGACATCAAAAAAAAAATTAAACTTCTAACCCTTCAAAAATATTGAAGAATGCTATCAAAAAATATTGCCGAAACAAATATTGAATTAGTTTAATAGTGTTCTAAAAAAAATAGTTCAATAACTAATCTCCACATGTACACACATGTGTACGGTTTTAGGTATAATATATACTTAATCTCCAGACAAACAAATTTTTCACCATGTATCCCTGACCTTTGACTTAATTCACCATATACCCAATATTTTTGAATCCAGTACGAGATACCCTTGAACTTTCGGTTTTGTTCACAGAATACCCACCGTTACTAACTCCGTCTATTCCGACGGTTAAATGACAAAAATGCCCTTGTTGAATTAATATTCTCATTCCATTTATTATTATGACTTACAAAAAAAAAAAATGAAAAACAACAACACTCATTGTTGCTCTCATTCAATCCGATACTAGACCAGACCACCAAAGCACAAGTGAATCTACCACTACCCATGTCCCCTTCTTCAATCTGCAACCATCTATGAGCAACACCCACACGAGATGTAGAACACAAGCAAATACAGTGCAACACCAAACCCACCACCATTACCCGACCTCTCTCACCCCGGTACAGCAAACCCACCACCATTAGCCGACCTCACTCAACCCAAACAATGATCAACCACAACAATTCTCTACCAACAAACACCGCCACCACGAACAACATCCGCAATCAAACCCCACCCACCTCCAAGACTCCACTCTCTAAACTCCCCCTTGCCAACCAGACACATATTCAGAATCAAAATCTGGGGAAACTCTTCCATACCCCAAGCTAAATAGCGTCTTCATCATCAACCCCTTATGATAAAATTAAACTCACATACATGTTCTCGATTTGGGCGGTGAGGGGGGACGTCATCGTTGTGGCTGAGCCCACGCGTGGAGAGAGACGACCTCGAGTTTAAAGCTGGGATTTGGAAGAAGATGAGGAGAAAGAGCAGAAATATGATGAGGAGAGGGAGTAGTTGCGCTGCACAAGCCTCCCCACGCTGCCACATCGACATCTCATGCCCACCGGTGAAGCCCCCCCCCCCCCCCCCCCCCCCCCCCCCCCCCCCCCCCCCCCCCCCCCCCCCCCCCCCCCCCCCCCCCCCCCCCCCCC